>JAUMHI010000259.1:337601-349809 GCA_032359435.1 Enteromius unitaeniatus | reverse complement strand
TTTTAAGCTAAAACGTGGAGTCAAGCTCACGGATATGTTATATTTGTCAATTACTAAAACATACATACATATATATATATATATATATATATAACAAAAAAAAACAAATATTGAGAAAATCACTTTTTAAAGTTGTCCAGATGAATCCTCAGCAATGCATATTTACTAATTCAAATATATTTATTGTAGGACATTTACAAAATATCTTCATGTAACCTGATGTTTACTTAATATACGCATGATTTTTGGCGTAAAAGAAAATGTAGCATTTTGTCCTGTTCAATGTACCGTTGGCTATTAATACAAATATACCTGTGCTACTTAAGACTGCGTTTGTCCTCCAGCCTGAGCTCAAACACTTGTTGAAGTCACGGAGAGGAAATGTGTTTGCTCTTATCTTATCTCTGGATAAGGAAGCAGCCATTTTCTATTAATATGTAGTGCTGAATCATACACGGATGAGACTGTTAGACCAAAATAGAGTTTTAGATGGTGTTCAACTGCTATCCATCACTCTCAACGCTCTTTCCAGACGCTTTGAATATATTCAGACGCTTTCCACTTGTGATGATGAACATAATAGAAGGGTGTTTTTTTCTTCTGTGAAAGGAAGAGGAAGCTGCCAGAGGGTCTGAGTGAGAGTGAGGAGGTGTCTCTCCCTCTCCTGTGCACTATTGTTCCTGAAGGGCTTACAGCAGGGCTTTCCTGCGAGGACTCATTCATCTTCTCATGAGCACTCTGAAGAACCAGCAACGCCTTGCTGTCAGTTCCAGCAGATTCACTGAATGTGCCAAATTATATAGAATATTGTATTAGCATATTTTATTTGTTATTATCTTTGCATGCATTTTTATTATTAATATATTGCATAGACGTATTAAAACTAGGTGACTACATGATAAGCTAAGTACTTTTAAAAGATCCTTTTGTGATTCGTATTAAAATAAAATGGCATAATAATATAAAGAATTACTCTCTAAATGAGAGCGGTTTTATAAACTAATCAAAATATAAAATAAACAACATTTAGCTTTCTAAATGAATTTGCATTGGTGTTTAAACGTTTGTGCTGTTTTCGTGCTCACCATGACTGCTTTTACTGGATCCAAAAAAAACCCAAAATGGTTGTAGTGTGAAATATTATTACAGTTCAAAATGACTTGATATTGTTCAATGTAATTTATTTGTGAGCTGAATTTCACTTGATCCTTCAGAAATCATTCAATAAGATTTGATGCTTAAAATTCAACTCTGACCACAGGAATAAATGACTTTTTAAAATGTATCAAATAAAATAAAACATTTAATTCAGTTTGTGAAGTGTTGGATTAATCTTATTTAGTTTTAGTTTTGTATTATTAGTAGTAATAATAATAAATTATTTTATTATTATTAGTAATTTGTGATTGGTATTGTAAAACACAAGGAGTAGAATAGTAATGTAATATGGGGAGGAAAAGGATCTACTGTTGTCCAGCAGATGGTGTGCTGTGATGTGGGCAGATCTGAGGTTGATGTGAAGTGCTGCTGCCTGATCACTGGACTTTTAAAATAATGAATAAATCCAGTCCATATATCTATGTTGTGTTAATGTTATTGTTTTCCCTAAATATATAACGTGTGTTTTGATGCATTTGGTATATTTCATTAATTGAATGTTTTCTTATTTCTCTCAGATAATGACGAGTACAGACCACCTGTTTGGAAGTCCTACTGTGAGTGTTCTTCTCATTACAGCTACATATATACGTTCAAGCACTGGGCAATATTGGTCCACTGTACTTAATATATGCTTAGGGTTAAGATTAGAGTTTGTCTTTAGGGTTACTTGCGTGCAATTATGCTTAATTAATTATAATAGTAAATACATGCAACAAGAAAAAGCTTAAAATAAAGCATTACCATTTATTAATTTATTCAAGTAATATTTCACAGAAGTAAATGATTGATTGTATCTGGACTCAAATGAAGAGTCTTCTCTTAACTGTGTCCTGCAAGTCTTGTAAAATATGGGTCATTCCTCGAATCCGGTAACATGTTGGCTTTATCATTTTTTGGTAAAAAAAAAGTTATGTGCTCATGTTTTTAGCATTCTGCCAAAATAGTGACGTTTAGACAGGAATGACCCCTATACAAATATGCATTTAGATGGCATTTATGTAATTGTCAGGATTGTGGCATTCTGTGATTTCCTTTTTTTTGTTCTATATATCAAATGGAATATATTCCTCTGGTGAAGTGCTTGTGGTGTTTTGTTGTAATAGTGTACCAGCTCCAGCAGGAGGCGCCACATCCACGCAGAGTCACCTGCATATCTGAGGTGAGCGATAAAGCCTTTATAATATTGAATATATACCGTTTTTAACAAATGTATACATTTAAAATTTTGGGCCGAAACAGAGCCTCCGAGTGCCTAATGGAGGAAAACTAATGCAGGACCACAAAACGGTAAGCATGCCAGGATCGGCTCCTCTAGGCACAATGCTTCTGTTGACCGTGTCCTGTGCCGTTTTGTTCAGTGCATTTAGTTAGATTTTTTTTAATGCATAGTAAATGTTTTAAGTTCAGTCAGGATGTAATTTAGGTCACCCATCTTCATTGAATTACAAAAGCATGCCTTAATTGCATGATGGTCTAGACTTGCGGTAGCCTCCAGAGGCGAGGTGCAATATGAAGACGAGTCCGTGCTGAGCGCTGCTCCATTAGGCCGCCGGATATTAGTGGCAGTAATTAAGGAGCGAGAGAGATGCTGCTTCTGAATTATTCATCTGTATGGTGATGATCTTGTGTTTGTGGTCCAGCTCTGTGTTTAGAGATGAGGCCAAACATTTAGACTCCCGCAGTCTGCAGGTGCTTCATCAACCGCTTTCTAACAGATCAACCTTTGTTATGAAATCTTATGGTCATTTGGTTAATTATTTGACGATGATCACATGGATTTGTAATATGTTGGAGATTATATCGGTATTGTTTTTGTTTTGTTTTTCAAATCAGAATTAAAGTAATCATTCTCCCATAAATGAAAAATTGCTGTTAATTTAGTGAACCTCAGGCTATCCATAATGACTTTTTATCTTTGGTTGGACAGTAAAGAAGATTTTTTTTGTCCTTGGTGATTCAGAAAATGCAAGACATATTTTTGAGGATAAAAAAAGCATATAATGGAACAAAAAACAATACCAGTGGCTTCTGATTATATCATTGAGGTCTTATGAAGCAAAATGATTTCTTACAGCATTAGTAGCTGTAATCCAAGCAAACACCATGGACTGGGGTTTCAGATAAACATCTTCGTCATGTTAAGTTTCTTCTGGAAGCTGAAAATAATCCAGTTCTGTCCTTTTAAATGCAATTCACAAAAACTTTTCCAAAATGGCAAAAGAGGCATAAAATAGGCCTTTTTAAACTTTTTATTTTCATGTTCATTTTATTTATTTAGTTTTTTAATTATAGGCAGCACAACACATACTGTGCTGGTTTGCTTTTTTTATTTTTTTAAGGAAACTGAAACTTCTTATATGTGACATTATTTTACTCACAATTAAACACGCATATCTCAAATAAAATATTATTGTCTTTTTTTTCATTTAATCCAAATTAATTATAAGGAGCAGAACAAATGAGTTCAATTAACATGAAAAATATTAGTCTTATTTTTTTAAGCATAATGCAGTTTCTTATTTCTTCTTTTCAGTTTTGTGATCAAATAGGATTTGCAAAAATATAATACAAAAATATTTTTTTTGTTTTCTATTGACTCTTTTCTTGAAATTGTTCTGGGGTGGGCAATATGACCAAAATCTTTTATCGTGATATGAGACATATTTTTTTTTGTATCAATTCAATTTGAATTGATACGTGGCTGTGACCCATTAAAAATAGCTTAATTTGTTTCCAGGGATTTATTTTTATATAAAACATCATAATGTGAGGATTCACAGCACATCACGCATCGAGCTTGTGCCAACAGAGAAAATAAGCTATAAAAGGAAATATATATTTTTTGTAAATAAATAATAAATTAGCAAAACGAAAGAAAAGAAACGCAGCCTATATTAATTTTTGTAGTGCGCTCTTGAAAGCAGCATCCAATTATTTACAGAAGCACGACAGTTTTTATTGTGAATGTACACAAATAAAAGAAATATTTAGAATAGTTTCGAATAATGTGTTATTCTTGAAGTATTGTAAGCCGTTTCCACTTTTATAAGGAGAAAAAAATCAAGTGATCCTGTCGGCACCTTAAACCACTAACTCCACAACTATATGCTGAACTAAATTAGGCCTAATAAATTTTAACTTTCACATTATTAAAAAGAAACATCAAATTATTTTAAAGTATTTAATTGAACTCGCTCTCGCTGGGGTAACCTTGTATGTGTGACACGGTCAAGTCAAGGCGTATTTTAGGGCAGGTTTTACAGAAGTGTCGCGAGGCTACTGGCCTATCCTGATTTAGTCAGGATCAATGAGAGATTTTCTGTCTTGTTGTTTGATTAACACAAACGAGAGACAGCAGGAGTATACTGCTGTCACTTTAAGAGCTACCTGGATACAATATGCTGTTCCACTTGTTTTCTTTCTCAGCTGTTTGCCTTCACTTAACACCTAAATGAATGTGTTTACGAGGATACTTGCAAACACGTGCGTTTTGAGACGTGTTGCTGTGTATATTTAACTGTTCGAGACGTATAAAGTGCCAAAAATGTGAAAGCACACGCACATAGCCATATACTCAGCTTTATATGTCATATACTCCGTATATCGAAACGGCAAAACACAGACTCCACATCAGAACTGTTGTTTATGAATACTGCATCACTGAGCTCCATATATTTTGTTGATGATAAAGAACATGTTTCTGCCAGTAAGCTCAGACTCAGACATCCGTGTTTTAATAAGATGTTGATCTGCTGACGGTGGGATGGGGGCTCCTGCTGTTAGCTCAATCCAGCAGGTATTTTCCCCCCATCCCCCCTAGCCCCAGCCCAGCCGACTGGACGGCGTATTAATTAACGGTGGATTAACATTAAACAGATGCACACTGCTCTTCATGTGTATCTCAAGGGCTTCTTAAGGATTGGTTCTGGAGCGTTTCTTGCTCTGGGCTGCTGGCCTCTTATCTGCTCCTGTAAAGCGCATCACCCCTGCACAGGGTGGAGGGTTATTGTGGCAAGAGGTTTAACCCGCTCTAATCCCCTTCAAAAGGCCCCGCTATTATTATTATTATTTTATTTTTTTTAAGCTTTCAGAGCATGCAAATCAGTGACTGGAGTCCTCAAACACACACACACACACACAGCAGAGCACACGACTCACTGGACACTTACTCTAGCATCTGGGTTTACTTTTTATCAAGAGTCTTGCTTTTGCATCAGGACCCAGATGACAGTGGTATTAACATTTACCAAAACAATATTGTAGTCTGGAACCGTTTTAAAGTGTACACTGTATGAAAATGTCTTTTTTACGGTAAAGCATGCATATAAACAAATGCTGTCCAAACAATTAATCGCATCCAAAATAAAAGTTTTTGTTTGTATAATATATGTGCATTGCGTGTATTTATTAGGTATGCATAAATACACATGCATGCATGTATATATTTTAGAACATTTGTATTTTTTTAAGTGAAATGTTGGTATTCATGATGTAAATGATACAAATATTAATATAGACATGTAAATACTGTATGTGTGTGTTTTTATGTTTTTACACACGGTTTTATTTCATTGTTTGACAGCACTGAAAACTACAATTCCAGGAACTTCACTGTAAATGATAATTGTAATATATATTAGGGTTGCCGCGGTGAGGTAATTTCCCCTGTTAATCCACATGTAACAACACTGGTAGTACCGGGAAAACAATAGCAAAACAATACAACTCAGAACATAGACGTTTTAGTAACAAAATGAATAAAAATAGCTACTCCATGCTATATGCCTAATATAAAATAATTACACAAAGGTTAAATAGGTATACAAAAATAAAAATCTGTAAAGAATGAGGAACAACTAATCATAAAACGTATAACGTTTATTAGCAAAACAAAGAGAAAGATAAGGAGGCACGGAGGGCTTACACCTTGATGTAAAATAATTGGAGAAAAAAAAATACAGTTTAACTAAAACAAAAACCATGGAACCAAATAAATAGTTTACCTTCCATTATCACTTAAATTGATCTATCGTGGCAAGCCTAATATATTTGAAATCATCGTTGTACTGTGTGGTAACTTACCAGGTTGTAACTGTAGCAATTTAATGTAAAGGTTCGGAAAATTAATCTGTGTGTTAATTTTGTTATTCTAACACTGAGTATCACCTGGAGTAACAGACAGATAATAATAGTAATTCCCTTACATGTTACATGTTAAAAGTTTGTTTTATAGCAAAAGCAGATAACTCCATGTTTTAGAGTTAATGGCTGCTGTAATTTTGTACTATGTAGACGCCTGACGAGGTTGTTGTAGACTGTATGGATGCGATTAAACTCGATACGTAAAAATACATAATAGACAAGAGGAAAAAGTTGATGTTTTAAATTGTTATAATATTTCACAGTATTATTGTGATTACTGTATTATCAAATAAAAATAAAGTGAGCCGAAAAGGTTTCTTAAATATATATATAAAATAAAAAATGTGCATATACTTCTTTTTTTAAAACTTAAGTCTATTTAGAATAGCAAAGAGCAGAGACATTAATTCCAGTAAATGGGGCCAAATTGTATATTCAGTTTTTCCTGATTTCCAAAACAGGAGTAACCAAATGTAATGAAATGAATATTATAAATGAGGTGAGAAATTGGGTGAAAATGTGTGAAACAATTGGCTCATTTTTCCAGTGTCACTTGGTCGTTGCTGATATTAGCATTTAAGGATGCCGATAGAGAAACGCAGACCGAAATCAGACGCTCCCATCCTTCATACAGCAAATAGTGCGCATTCAGCGCACACACACTCACACACACACACACACACGGGCTCTTTGCCGGTTAAACTCTGGCTTTCTGTGATTGATTATCTCTATAGTGTTGCTGATTCCCATCATTAGCTGGTTTTATTACCCTGTCGGTCATTTCACCTACAACCACTTCACACACACACATTAACACACAACCTTGCTTTACAAAACACTTTCTGCCTTTATTCTCACGAGGAAGCGCTGTTATTTCATCCCACATCCCATTTACCCAGAAACAGTCATTCATTCGCTGACTGACACTTCTCATTGTCTGCTGTTGCGTTTCATTACGTTTTAAAGCTGCATCACTCGGTTTATTCCTCCTGGATGTATATATTTCAGCTGTCTTATGTTTGTAGTTTGTGTAGCTGTGATCGTCAGATTTCCCATTTTGTAGGACTTCCATTTTTTTTTTCTGGTCTCATTGTTAAAAGTTGTTAAATGTGTCTTGATCAGAATTCCCGTAGTGAACACACAGCAGTGTTCCTGTAGGAGATGAATGTCTGGGGGAAGGGATTCGGTGTAAGCTCAAGGTTAATCATTCAGGAGGGTGTTGTGGGGTTTGTTATGGTAATTTATTAGAGTGTTGGCTATACGCTGCTGATTGTCGGATCAAGGGTTAAATGTCACCAGCGAAACAATTATGGAAAATGTATTCATGTGGTGGTGGTGTTAGTTATTTTGTCTTTACACTGTTATTTAATGACCATATATGTGCAGTCCTTTTTTTTTGCTGTAGAGATTTTGTTTTTCTGTGTGTATTTAAAAGCTTATAATGAAAAATAAAATGGCACAAAAAAGTAAACAAATGTATTATCTGATGTAATGCAAATATAACCAATTACTAAAATAATTGTTCAGCTGTATGGCATGCTGAAGAGAGAGGCACAAGCTGAGGAGGTCAATACTAACACTTCACACAAACACTGAACACTATCATGGTAACACACACTGAAATTATTAATAATATTGTATATGTAATATGTAGCACCAGCAATGAAGGCAGCAACATATCAGACTCCTATCTGCGGCATTGCTCATTATTAGTGCTGTCAAACAATTAATTGATTAATCACATCAAAAATAAGTTTGGAATATGTATATGTACATTTATATATTTATATTTTTATAAATAAATAAATGATATCAGATTTTCTTAAATGCTCTCTGGAATTCTTGTTATTGGGTGGCATTTTGGTTATTCGAGTTAATAATTCCATGAATTTTGAACATCTTCGTTGTTAACCCAGGGGCCATCTGAGCAGAATTCAGAGTCTATTTCTATTTTGAGTCCCCATTAATAACAAAAAAGGTCTATATATAATTCATAGAATAAGTTTATGTTTCGACTGGGCTTTTATTATTTGATTTGCCCGTGCTTTATTCAATTATTCAATTAAACTGTCAAAATGCATAAATTAACATACAATATTGGGTTAGCCTT
This sequence comes from Enteromius unitaeniatus, assembly GCA_032359435.1. Lineage (NCBI taxonomy): Eukaryota > Metazoa > Chordata > Actinopteri > Cypriniformes > Cyprinidae > Enteromius > Enteromius unitaeniatus. The sequence continues at coordinate 341,396 of JAUMHI010000259.1, read as the reverse complement.
TTACATTCATGGCATATTTTGATAGACATGAATTATTAAAAATCATATCAGATATATTTTACATAATCTGCCAAAGCAGCTGGGATGAGTTGACCCCCCGAGGGCTTTCGTCCCAGGAAGGGGTCATCTCAGAGTTTGTAGTGGAGCAAGATGGACTTTTTAGATGGTTTTGACAGTACTGCAGCAAAATTAGCCTATATATATATATATATAAATAATTTATTGTTCATTATTGATGCATTTCTTCCTGCTTATCCCCCTAAACATTTATCAGTAAATGCACACTGCGTTGCCCTATATTTTGTAGTTTGTCCATGATTATCCACTTATGTCACTCATGAAACACTGTATTTGTGCTAAGGGAGTGCAATGTATATCGTCTGCAATTATTATCATAGTTGTTGTTTTAACGATGTACGATTTCCAGTATTTTACAAATAACATTCAAAACACCTCTACAGAGCGCTCACATACACTACATGAAGTCTAGTGCTTGTGCACATTTAGAACGTGTTCTTTCACTGCATGATTCAGTTTAATGAAATGCCTTTAAATATTGTCTACTTATTACCATCAATAAAATCCCAGAAAATATCGAGAATGGATTTTTTTAGTCAGTATCACTTTGTGCTGAAACAATTCTTCAGTCAACATTGCATTAATTGTCTTTGTCCCACTGTTACTTTACCTCAGTTTAGTCTCCTGATAAAATCTCTCATAGCGCTGAGGACTGTGATGTTCTCCAGTAATCTTATATGTGTGTGTGTTCCTGAACAACAATGAAGTATTTGATCTCATAGCTCTTCAGTCAGTAATGATCTCTCTGTTGTGTTTGCAGGTGGAGAACCGGCCGAAGTACTACGGACGAGAGTGAGTTTGATTACACTCGTTATAGAGCCGGTTCAGATTGTAGGGGTGTGCTGTGGACTGACATGAATCCCCAGTGTTTCAGGATTCAGATCTCACGCAGTCGCATTAATATTCTCTCTCTAAATGGTTTCCGGTGAAGGTATCATGGGATGATCTCCAGAGAGGAGGCAGACCAACTGCTCAGTGTGGCTGAGGGAAGTTATCTGATCCGAGAGAGCCAAAGACAGCCGGGCACGTACACGTTAGCGCTACGGTACGTGAACTTTCACCTTTGACCTTTGCACAATTTGTTTTCTGCTGCACTCTGTATATTTCTCACTCATTCTGTGTTTAGTTTATGAATCATTTGCACTGTTTTTATTAGTGGTTGACCGATATGGGTTTTTTGAAGGCCGATGCTGATATCTTGAAAAGGAGGGTGGACAATAGCCGATAATAGGCTGATTGAACTGTTTATTTATAATTAATAATTAGATAAGAAATTGGATTAAATATAAATGTGTAATATAAACATAAGACAAAGTATGTTTCACAAATAAATATTTAATACATATTAAATAAAATTGTTATTAAAAAGCAAGTACATGCACTTCACAACATCTCAACTAGATTCCACTAAATTTGCAATCTTTGTGAATTGAAATGTTCATTATTCATTTAAAGATTTGTTTAAAAGATATAAATGCGTATTTGCTGAATGCTGACGACAAACTGGAACATATTATAATGTTTGCTTTTATATTACTATTAATATTAATGCAGTCGTTATAATACTTTTTTGTAAACATTTGAATTCCTTTGCTTAACAGTTCTGATCATTAGTTAGATTTCTTACTGTATTCAACAGAACTGAATGATGGGGGCAAACAAGAGGGAGAATGTGAGCACTGTGTGCTGAGGCGCTTCCTTTCTCATCGGCATCAAAATAAAAGTCCCTCAAACATATCGGCCAAACAGAAACATTTGTCGGCCAATGCTGATATTTAAAAATAGCCAAATATTGGCCAATATATCGGCCCAGATGCAACTTTCTAAAGAATTAAGTAACTTCAAGAGTTTTTTTTTTTCACAACTGATGGTTGTGATTTTCCTAAAATTCTGAAAATTCAGTTATTATTAGAAAAAAAGACTTAAATAGACTTAAACTTCAAGTTCTGTCAGTGATGATATATGGCACTTTATCCTGACTTCTAGAATTGTTCCACCCCTAATATATATATATATATATATATATATATATATATATACACACACTCAACAAAAATATAAACACAACACCTTTGTATCTCCTCCGATTTTTCATGAGATGGACTTAAAGATCTAAAATTCATTCCAGATACACAATATTACCATATTACCAAATGTGACCCTGGAGCACAAAAGCAGTCTTAAGTCGCTGGGGTATATTTGAAGCAATAGCCAAAAATACATTGTATGGGTCAAAATGATTGATTTTTCTTTTTTTTGCCAAAAATCCTTAGGACAGTAAATAAAGATTATGCTTCATGAAGATATTTAGTCAATTTCTTACTGAAAATATATTAAAACTTAATTTTTGATTAGTAATATGCATTGATCAGATCTTCATGTGAGAACTTTAAAAGTGATTTTCTCAGCATTTAGATTTTTCTGTACCCTCAGATTCCAGATTTTCATACAGTTGTATTTCCGTCAAATATTGCTCTATCCATCCAAATCATACATCAATGGAAAGCTTATTTATTCAGCTTTCAGCTCATATATAAATCCCAATTTCTGAAAATGAACACTTATGACTGGTTTTGTTGTCCAGGGTCACATATACATGTGTTGAGATTATTAAGGGGACACCCAGGAAACATCTGTTGCAAAACTAACCCCGCAGCTCTCTTCTATTCTACCTCAGCATTTGTCTGTATATTTTGCTCTGTAACCTCTCGTGATCAAAACCTTGTGTTAGTATCCCATCCGTCTGTGAACTAGATCTTCACCCTTTCTTCAGTCTGTTGACCTCGTCTCGACCCCTGTGTGTTCGGCTGATGTGTGATCAGTCCTGACGTGTATCAGTGGATGTTTCTGAAGGGTTTGACAGTTTCTTATTATTTTGCGTATGGAATGAAGTCTGTCCTCGAGGGGACTAATGTCTCCTAAGAGGATTAACATAATGTGTGTTTACTACGGCTGGTTTTCGCTGTTCGGAGTCATCACTAGAGTTTGAAAAAGGCCATTATTTTGCGTGTTTGTTTTATTGGTCAAGGTTTCTTACATTAAATCAAGTTTTACACCATTCTTTCTTTCTTTCTTTCTTTCTTTCTTTCTTTCTTTCTTTCTTTCTTTCTTTAATAGGGTTAACTTTCTTCAGGTTTAAGATGAAGTCATATTTCAGCCTCTCACTGACCCTTACAATTAAACAAGCTGATTTTACTTCTGTTTCATAAACAATACTGTATAAACAGCCTGTATTATGATGGTTTAAACTCTGTACACCATTGTCTTTTAGGAGGATAAAAACTGGCAATGTGTTGATGGGTAAATGTGGGTTATAGGTAGATACTGATAATGATGGGCCGATATGTAATGCGTGTTTTGTCAGTCAATCCGGTTCTGTAATCAGTGGTAAATGCCTTCAGGTGTGTGATTTCACATTGAGCTGTATTTACTACACACAGCCGTTGTTCACTGACCGAGATACAAAACCATAACTCATCAGGCGTGCGTTTCCCAAAGGCATAGTTAGCCTGCTATGGTCGCAAGTTCCGTCGTTACCAGCACAGTTCAACGATTCGGTGTTTCCCGAAAGCATAGTTCAAACGAACCTTCACAGTCAACGTCACAAACGCTCGTGGTTTGAACTACAGCACTGGACCTGTGCTTAGAAGCATAGTTTCTTGTTAGTAAGATATATGGGCTTTAATAAATATGCTCTTGGGCACAAGAAGCAAACTA
>JAUMHI010000259.1:300583-328420 GCA_032359435.1 Enteromius unitaeniatus | reverse complement strand
GGTTTGGATTTGTCAACCCAAAACTAATCCTGTAACTCTGAGTTTGTTTAGCCACCATCATGGTACAGGCCCCTGGAGCACATGGCACAATATAAACAAACACACTGAAGCACAAGACATGAGAAATAACAACAGACAGACAGACAGGGCACTCTACCGCGTGACAAATAGCAGAAGTGTTTTGTAATATACTGTAATATGAACACAGTAAGTTCACTTATTTTTATAGTGATTAAAGTCACCTAATATAAGGTGGGAAAGGTGGGTATTGGTGTCTGTAATTTTTTATTATTTTTTTTATTTATTGATTATTTATTAATTCTCCCATGCAATTTCATTATAGTGAAAAATCCATGTCTCTAAAGCCAAAGGTTTCTCATTGAAAGCTATGGAGCTCTCCGCACATCAAAAAGACCTAAAGGGATACTCTGCGTTAAAAAGCAGCACCGGAGGATGCCAATGTGTGATAAGTTGGGAGTGAGAATATGTTGGGCTGTAAGTGCGTTATACAGGACATCAGCTGTGCAAAGCTGAATATATATACCACCCAAATACCAAGAGATACTTCCTGACTCGCTCTGCCGGTTCAGCCGAAGTGCTAAACCTCTTTATCTGTCTGCCTTAATGACTCTCTCTTTCTCTTCTCCAGCACTAAAAGCCTGAAGTACAGTTTAAACCATCTCTAAATACAGACACACTCCCAAGGAGAAGTCCTGTCCTTTCCTTTCCTGTGCTTTCCTTTCCTTCTTCTAAGACATTTAAGGGGATCAAAGCTTAAGCCCAAGGCCATCTCTGGCATATGAAAACACTACATAGACTCTGTTTAGATCGTAAATGTGAATCTTTCATCCTGTGTTTCTCCTGTAATGCCGTGTTTATCTACTGGGTGACCAAACAGCAGAGCTGAACTCATCTAATTGGATAACGGCTCGACTCTGACCCCTGGTCTGAATATAAACACCAAAATAAAATATTAAATGTACATTGCACATGAATGTAGGTCATGGTTAATTGATTTATTCCATCGACATGTTTATGGTTTCTGTTAATGTCAAACAATTTTTCTAAAAGCACATGCAAGCCGTGCAGCTGAGCACGAACCGGCGTGTGATGAAAACCTTCATCAGCGTAGCGGCCTGTTAGAGCTCGTCAGCGCTGAGTGATTAGCTGAAATAATGTCTCTGTCAGCCTTAATCACATTAAAACGTGGTTAACATTTAATTTTTCTCTCTTCGTATGCAAAAATTTCCACTAGATTTGCAGTGAAGGCCATTGAAATTCCATTATAAAAAGAATAAAAATTTCAGGCATCATTTGTTCAGAGAGAAAGAGTGGAAGTGGACGAAGAAAGTGCTGAATCTTTCTATTAGCACAGGGCTGAGAAATGATCTTCAGCCGTACAGGATGTGAGGTTTGAGACCGGACGCCCCGGACACACATCCACCCCGACACTGACCCCATCATCTGTGACCCTGCTGACTGTGATTTACACACATTTGCTTTCCATTGGATAGACTGTACAGTAAGATACATAGGGTTACGATCACGCTTCTACTTCAGTTACATGAATCTGTCAGTATTTAGAAAAAGGAAAAAACTATGACAACAATGTACTGGTGATTTGAAGTCTAATCCCCTCGATTGACCATAAATGTATTTCAGGTATTCCAGGATGGCATATTGGTGTCTATAACAATGACCAATGCTAATACATAAGGTTCACAGGAACAAACAAGAAAAGACAAAACACCATCATCATAACACACTAGTTTCACGTTTCATGTACTTACTATTATTATAATTAATAATGCAGAATTACGTTTAAGTAATCCTAATTCCCACCACAAACACATTTAGTTAATTGATATTACACTGTCATAAAAAAAGTGTAAACTTTCAACATATAACACAATATGTAACAAAAAATATCTAATCATATGTGCTTATACTGTATTTATAGAGGACTTCTGGGTTTGAGCTTCGCAGTTTTTACAGTATGGTGATTTATTTATTATTTCTAAAAATAAAGTAAAAAACGAATAAATGAATGTGTTATTTTCTAGAGAAAGCGTGTGTTTTTAAAAAGTTCAATATTTGATATTTTTCTTTTCTACGTGACATTAATGCATTGCTGCATATTGTTTCTTACACAGTATTGAGTATTAAATAACAACGTACTTCGGATTGTTTAATAAAGAAAAGGAAAAATTCAATAAAACGTCCAGTCTTTCTCAATGCATCCTTCTCACTAACGCTGTGTCCATGTTTTCTGTCTCGTGCTGTCATTTGTGTAATGTCTTGTGTCTTGTTTGCATCCGTTTTACACCTCTTCAGCAGAAATGAACTGACAAGATATGACTTATTCAAGAGCAATTATTCAACGACACTCCTTTTTCAAAATAACAAATCAGCCAAACGGCTAAAACAAAATGTGTTTGATGTTCTGTCACCATTTGTCAAGCTGTTTGTCCGGGGGCAAATAATTGGGGAGACTGGTGCTATCCCCGTGTCATAAAGTTGCTCAAATTGGTGGCGAAAGTGCTGCTGACAGCGTATCAGATGCTTTAATTGACAGCGGTGTGTGTGTGGCGTCGTGGCGAGAGCGTGTGTGTTTTGCTGCTCTCGTTCTCTCTGTGTGTGTGTATCTGGGCCCGTGTCACTCAGTGCCAGGACCTCGAGACCTCCACGCTCATTTAGCGCTAACATTATGAAAATCATCCCTCAGCCCTAAAGCGAGAGATCTTTGTTACGTCTCGCGGCTCTGTCAAGCCTTCACCAATTACACTCGCAGGTACAATGGTCTATTGAGCGGAGCGCAGCCCTTGACTGGCGCGGCGACAGTGATTTGTGAATCGTTACCCCGTCGCCGGAGGAGAGCTCCGTACCTGAGGAATGCAAATAATGTGCCGCCAAACCAAACTACAGCTACTATTACCGCAGATTGGATTTTTCTTCCTTTCTTCGCCCCTCTCACGAGTGTGAAGTTTTCAACTAAATGTAAATTTCTCTCCATCAGAAGTGGCCACTAGCTCCGAATGATGGCTTTGACTCTCGGCTCGGGCTGAAGTGCCTCTGGTGGAAGTGTGCTGTATATAAAAACAGCAGATTTGGGCCTACTGTAGCATTACGTTAGAATGACAACATGTGCTGATTGCATGTTCTCGGAAAGATGCACGGTCCACCTGGGGGAGACTTCTTTATACGGCCACCGAGCTGAATTTTAACGTCTTATTTAATCAGTCTGACACATTCAATCTCACACACACTCCATATACAGATGGAAATCACCCTGGTTCAGTGGCGCAAGCTGATGATGGTCTGCTAAGAGCAGCCTAGCTGATGGAAATAGTTGAGATAAAAATGAAAATTGCGTCATTTTCTCACCCTTGTGTCTTTTTGAACCGCACTTCTGTGGAATAGGAAAGAAGTAGTTTAGCAGAATGTTCGTGCTGCTCTTTTCCATAAAATAAAAGCAGACAGTACAGACAAGAAATAAACTCAGGTCACACTTTACTGAACTACTATGTACATACATCAAAGAATAAGTACAATGTAATTATTGTGCTCATATTGTAAAACACTTCTGCTGCTATCGAGGTGGGATACGAGTAAGAACTTAATAACAGATGTATTTAAAAAATAGAAGTACTGCATAAAAACATGCATGTACACAATAAGTGCAATGCACCAAATGATTCATTAAAATGTAAGTACATTGTAGTTAAGGCCACGTAATATAAAGTGTGATCGAAATTCAAATACCATTTGCTCATGCAACATGTGCTAAATTGACAGATTTATCAGTACGTCATTGCTTACTGATTTGTTTGGACTTATACCTGATTTGTTTGGACTTATATTGTTGTGCACTTATACCTAGTGACACAATACAATAATATATGTATAAATCAGATTTGAGGAGCTCATCCATTAATAAGGGCTTTTTAAAAGTATATTATGAGTAAATAAGAACTGAAAGGGTATGTTCCTCACATCAATCTTATACAGTATACGCATTAAGAAGATTTGGGATGTCTTTCAAATATTCTTTTTCCATGTTTGTATGGCTCATATAACCAATAAATACGAATACTGAGCAGAAAATATTTAATTTGGCGCAGTTTCTTAAAATCATGATAAAAGCTTTTATTATATTGTTGGGGGCAAAATATAATACAATGCAATACAGTGACGATTGAGAGATGAACAAATAAATGTTCCTCAAAAGCCTGATACACAATTTAGTACAATAAGTGTTCATATTAAAATATTAGTAACAACAAACATTATTCTTATGTTTTCTTGATACAAATGAGTAATGATTTCCCAATAAAAGACAATGAACCACAACAGTTGTGTTGAAAAAGTTGAAGGTTTTATAATGATAACAAGCTTTTGCCTTGCTAAAAAATTATTATCATTCTGATAATCTAGAGGCCTCAAAAGATTATGTATCAGAGATTTCAAGTGAATGATTCCTTTAACTGATCATCTAGGTAGCAGTTTAGTGCTGCACTGAAAATGATGTCAGGATCTGTCAGAAACCAGGTTTGGCTCTTTGAAAGGAGTCTAAAACTTTTTCTGAAAGCATATGGATGTAATCTTATAATTTCCCCTCAAACACACACACATACACACACACATTGTTCTGACCATTTTCAAAAGGTGCTGCCGATTTATCCTGTTGTTTCAGGTGTCCCACTGCGTGTTAAAAGCAGAGAAATTCATTTAAAAAGGGTTGTAGAGAATGTGATTGACAAAGACGTTCTTGACTGAACGTTCTTCAAGTACTTTCTCTGAGACTGACTGACTGCTTTAACATTCATTTACTGCAGCCGACTAAAAAACAAGGTGCTTAAAAGGTTCTTCTCATCGATGCCATTTTTGGTTCCACAAAGAACCATTCAAAAGTTTCAGTACTACGTACAAAAAATAAGTACTTATTCTGCACACATTGTATTACAACACACTTCTGGTTAGGGACATGTTTTTGGTATGGGTAGGTTGGGTTAGAGAGTAAGGGATGGGTCAACAGTTTAAATATAAATGTAATTACAGAAATTACAAAAATATATATAAGCACAATGTAAAAACATGTATGTACACAATACATGCATTGTACCAAGTGATTGATTTAAATATACTGTAAAAACATAGTTAAACCCAGAGAAAATGAAGTGGGACCAAAATGTATTTAAACCACCCCTTTTCTTGCCTTTTATAATTAGAAGAACCTTCTTTTGCCACAAAGAACATCTTGTGAAAAAGAAAGTTTCTTCAGATGTTAAAGGTTCTTTATGGAACCATTTAGGCCAAAAAAGGGTTCTTCTATGGCATCGTGAAGCACTTTTATTTTTAAGAGTATAAAGAAAACTATATTAAACTTATATACACATATAAGATCACACATATAAAATATGTGTGATCTGATCCCCTGCACAGGCAGAAACAGTCACTTTCCTTTATATTATCCAGTATAAACACTATTTGCCTTCCATTGGTAGAGTTCAGGTGACTCAATGGAAGTGCGAGATACAGAGCAGCACGACCTTGGAAAACCGTTGTTCCAGACGTGACTGCGATCATGAATATACAAGCGCCTGTGAATACTAACACCCCTGTACCTGTCAGTCAGTCTGTCTGCAGGCCGTGGAGCGGAGATGACCAGGCAAAAGTTGTACCGGGTCACGGCACCAACGGACGGAGTCTAGAGGAGCTCAGCAGACGAGAGGAGCGAGGAGCAGCCATCCCTGAGGTTAATTAGCATTCTCTTTCCCTTCACTTTATTATCAGCTGTGTCCTCCACACACCCGTTTAATTGCGTGAGCTGATCGAATAATAAATGGCAGAGTAATTACCATTCTAAAGGAGAGATCCCTCTCGCTCTCGCTCTCTCTCTCTCTCTCCACCGCACAACTCAGTCAAAAGAGATTTTTATTCTAAATTAAGTTTTTAACTGTCATCTGTCATCTTAGGTATAATTATAACTTAGACATTTCGGGTTCATTGTTCTCGCACTGTGAAATTCTCGACGGAGAAAAGACATTGTGACAGCGAATTTTTAGGCGCATGGAAAATGATGTTTAGGAGGAATTCTCAATGCCTCTAAATGAGAAAGCAAATATGCTAATTAATCAAACTCTCTCACAGGCCAATAACGCAGTTGAAATCCTGCTCTTATTTTAATATATTTAATCAGTCTCTGGATGAGGTAATGCTGGCTGTCTTTGCAGGAGGACTCCATTGTGCAAGTGCTTTTCTTTTCAAGCACTGCTGGCTCTGTGGACATTTAGAAAATAAATAAAAACACATTTTTCACATCTTCTTTTGTCATTTCAACTACATCTAAAATTACCCTTTATTTTGAGGTTTAATCTTTGGAATTTTGGAACTCTTGATGATATATATACTCTTGATATATATATATATATATATATATATATATATATATAATAAATACAATGAAATAACGTTTTTAAAACCACAAATTTACAATTTGATACAACTGATACAAAATTATTTTAATAAATGGCCACACTGTATTTTAGTCCAATTCTCGCCATTAGCAAACTATTAACTACAATGTTTGTCTATATAAACTCCTAATTTGCTGCATATTAATAATTAGTAAGTAGCTAAGTTTGGGTGATTAGGGATGTAGAATAAGATCATATAGAATATGTGCTTCCAATAGCAATGATAATCTGCCAATATGTTATTAATATGCATGCTAATTAGCAAAAAAGTGAGAACTGGTAATTATACTATGGTGTTATCAAATAAATTAATATTTAAATAAATTTCCTTTGTTTTAAGACACACCAAAAACAAAATTGTTAATTTAAAAAACATTGAGATAAAATAAAATAATAAAAATTAACATAAATAGTATATATAAAAAAGAAAAGAAAAAAAACACATAACAAAATTAATTAATAAAAACTACATGTAAAAAGCGGTATTTCTACCTGATTTAACCCATAAAATGACCTTTGTTGATAGTAATTATTGTACAAATTGCTTTAGTGATGTTAAATAGTATTTATTATTTCAATTTAACTGGTTTATTTCAGATTAAAAATTTTAATATTGCTTGTTTAATTATTACATTTTAGTGCTGTACAATGATTATTCTTGATTTATATATAAATACACACACATCCATGTTTACATTTCAGAAAAATATGTTATGTGTATACGTTGAATATATTTATTTTTAAAATTAATTATACAAATATAGACATGTAAAGCATGTAATTATATATAAATAATATACATAAATAATGAATATACACAAAATACGTTCTATGCAAAGACTTTTATTTTGTATGCAATTAATAGTGATTAATCGTTTGGCAGGACTTTTGTTTTCACAATGGATTGCCATAAGATTTCAAGTTTATTACTGAGGAAAAAAAAAACATTAAAGTGAAGAGGGGATGGAAGAAAGTTTAGCTTTAGTTTTATGCTTTCTGAAATGATCAATGTCCACTTTTCTCTACCCATAATGCTCCAGTGTGTTTGGTTTAACCAGGTGTGTCTGCACGAGAAGCATCCAGGTGAGTCGTCTTCTCTACCTGCTCCTGCTGTTCCGAGCCGCAGGCACCTGGCCAGATATCAGCGGCCTCCACCTCGCTCAAGCCACGGAGAACTTCAATTACAGCAGGATTCTCGGAGCAGAGAGCGAGGGGCCCTCATTGATTGAGGAGGGCAACAATTGATTTTGTCCATTACGTGGTGAGAATGTTTCCATCCTGCGCAGATCAGGCTGCCCTCCTCCTGTGGGTGGAGATAAGAGGCCGCTGTATTGTGGCTGCCTAATCTGTGTGACGGCGCTTGTCTGTGCTGAAATTGATGTGGCTTTTCATGCGGCCGCGTGTGGGTCTGCGTGGAGGGGGTCTGTTCCTCCGCAGGCCATCTCAGACCCGTTCGGAGCGCTGAGGGCCGCTCACATCAGCAAACATGAGGGGATTTGCATCGATACAGATATTTGCCTCGCATTTGTTCCACAGGATGTTTCTAAAGAGAATAAAGGCGTTTGTAATGATGTCCGCGACTTGTTGAATTTGTTGAGCCTTTTATTGTCCTTACAGTGGGATGCGGGTCAGAAGAGGGTCAGTCAAGTATTCATGCAAAGGATTTAAACCATGTTAATCTGTAAGAGGTTTTCTTGAGCTTTTTAACCATAAATGCTGCCACACACAAACAACAACAAAACCCTCAAAATCAACATGACATTAAAATTTTAGAGCTTTGGGAAATAATATATGTTTGCTATTTTAGTGAACAGTTTGTTCTTTGTCTTTCCTGTTCTGTTAATGTCCCTTATGTGGGCTTTGGATAATCTTTAAGAAGTCAAATTATTTTTCATCACTTTTAGGATTGGCAATTATCTCCCAATAGCAAAAAATCATGCTCTAGATGTATGTATAAATAAATATATATATATGTATACATATATCTAGAGCATGATATATATATATATATATATATATATATATATAAATATGGGTGGTAAATATTGCGGGTACATTTGTTGCTTTTGTTATTTTAATTAATTTATTAATTAACTCTGTTACTATACCGTATTTTGCCTGTAAATTGGTGGAGTTATCTCTCACAATTGTGTAAGTTACAGGAAATGATGTAACTTTCACTCACTGATAATATCTGAAACTCTAAAAAATTATCTGCTCTCTCTCTGAGAAAATATTTTAATCTACAAACCTCTTACACCAAGAGTTATCTTGTAGAACGTCAACTCTGTTACCAAACAGAAAACAGAATTTATTACTGGGCTCACATTGGGTTATTTAAAGCTCTTTTAATCATGTTTTCATTAGTGTCTGCACATGGAGTTTTAGGAAAAAATTAAATAAAATATTAAATTCTGTCAGCATTGTTACTATACCTTGGTAACAGAGTTTGGCGATAACAGAAGAGCACACCAAATGTACCTGCAATTATAGAATCACCCATATATATATATATATATATACACACACCTGTATATATAAAAACAGATTTTTTTTTTATATATATTATATCATATTTGATCATTAAATTTCTGTGGTCTCTAAATTATCAATATAATCTAAAACTCATAGTACATTATGTACTGCAGGTCTTCTGTAAATAAAAAACCTTGTAGTCTCATTGCAAAAATGTCCACTTTCTGTGCTGATGTCAAATATGACCCAGCATGATTTTGAGGAACATTTTTACGTCTCTCATTGCATTCATTTTAACAGAGTGGATACATGCCTTTTATAGTCTGTTATTCTGTTACAATGATCTCATTGATTTTCATTTCAAGCTATCAGAAAGTCATCTTAATCTTTGCATCAATTACATCAAATTAAATAAATTAGTTATATTAAATTAATCAAAAATCTACAGGCTTTTTTCCTTATTCGTCAGAAGATTCCTCGAAATGTTTATGGAAAAAAAAAAAAATTAAATTGTGTACAAGTATGTTATATGTAAGGTTTTAAAGAGTTAATAAAAGTGTAACAAATTCATTATATCCTTTTCATTTCAAGGTTCAAATAAAATGTTGAATCCCAGTGGACCCAGAGTCCTCTGCACATCACATTTCCAGAGTAGAATGGTCTGTGAATGGCATTTCATGTTCACTTTAAAGCCGAACAACAGCAACAAGAAAGTCAGCTCATTAGGCAAAGCCGGGCCGGGCGCATAACTGATTACAAGCAGCCTTGCTCTTGAACGAAAGGCACTTAGTCAAGTAAGCACCAGTGAGTAGCTATATTAACCCAATACATCTTACACTGTAAAAACGGCAGTCTGTAACGCTGCCCTGCTAAGCCCTGTAACATGCTTTATTAGGCACCCTTGAGCTGAATGTTATCTATCAGCCCTGCTCTGCATCAAGACCCCCCACCCCTTCCCAGAATGCTCCACATCGCACGCTCATCTGTTCCTCTCTAACCAGACAAACCCTGATGCTGATTAATGGTAGCTAAACTTACAGGCACTCTGTCAGAGATGTTACACAGGGAAGGTAATATATGGGAGCCATTAAATACACATCATTTTCCTGGCATGAAATATGTTGACCCCGATCTTATTACACACATAATTAAAAGCGCTCAACAGTTCTGCGGCCGTGCGCGGTAGAGCAGGGCTTCTCACCGACAGCCGCAAGTCAAATTGATGCTTTGCCCGAACGTCATTTGTTTTATTCATCTGTCAGAGCTTCGTTCCCTCGGCTGTGCATATAAATAGTTTTTTATTAGCGAGTCTGATTCACAAAACTTGATTTCATTGAGACAGATGTATCTTGTAATTGCTGCTTTTGTCACAAAGGGACCATTCCTTTAGCTGTTTACAGTGTCAGTATTTCATAAAGTGTATCAATATGTTGAGATTATGTAAACAAAAACTTTGTACAGACACATGCTTTGAGGTTCACTACCATCAGAACATCTGAGTAACAGTCGAAAGCTCTTAAAACACAGACTGATGCCATATAGGAGAACTTTTTCATTTTTTACAAACAACTTTTTATTCTCTCATTCCTTAGAAATACTCCTATGCCCTTAAAAGACCTCTGAAACCAAATTACTCACGTGAAGAGCCTTTAAAGTATGATTAAGACCAAATAATAATAATAAAAAAAAAAAACAATATACCAACTCAAGAACCAAATACAAACATCAATGGCAAGTAAATATGCAACAAATAACTATTTAATGTAAGAACCTATTTATGTTTGGATTTCTATGCAAATTTTGAAACACTTTATTTTAAGTAGCTTATGTCTGTTAACTTGTATTTATAAATACATTGTATAACATCTGCAACACATTTGTGACAATCTTTTGGTTACATAAGTAGCTGTGTAACAGACTCGGTGTGTAACAAATGTCACTACTTAGCCACTACTAAGTGCTCAATTATGCTTTATTATGGACAGCATAAAATAAAATGTTACCAAAAGGTATGTTTATGGCAGTTGTTTCTCTCCAGAAGTCATGACACATTAAAATGTACTCATTCAAATGCAAACAATTTAACTAATGATTACTGGTTTGAACTCATTGTAAATCATTGTAAATGTAAAATTAATTACTTTAATACTTAATTCAAAAAAGTAATCTTTTTATGTAACTCACTTGTAATGCGTTACTCCCAAAACTGTTCAGGTGTTTTCGATTAGTCTGCAGGACTGTGGCTCTTTAGCACAAAGTTGGCCAGCCCAGTCCAAACCAGTCCTGATCATAAAGTAAAGGTGTACCTGAAGCCAATCTGCTTCTCAGTCAGTCAATCAATCTGTACAAAGTGTTTAAGTCACGTTGATAGTAGTGGTGGTCTGTTCAAAGCGAGTCTCCAGTGAACTGAATTCACAAAAAAGAACCATTGGTGCGCGCAACTGATGATGCATAAAGTAAGATACTAATGTTGAATTTTAGGATTAATTACTTTAACAGTAAATCATATTTAGGTCAAAATTGTCAGTTTGTTACACTGCAGTGTTCAAAGTGTGCAGTGCACTGTTCAAACCCACTGAAATGAATGCAGACACATCAACATCACGTCAAACATGTTGATATACTCCCTGCTGCTGTAATGTTAACAGTTTTATTAAAATGCTACGCATTTAGCCCTACGTCTGTTTTTAAATTGTTTATCAATGGCATACATTTTTTATATCGTTTGGATCAACTAGCTGAGTAAACAGATATAAATATTTATTCATATTATTAGATAATGTCCAAATATTTTTTATAGATAACATCTGAGGGGGAAAAAGAAAGGATGTGATGTTCAGGTAATTACAACAATTAACAAAGTTGGAAGTAATTGTTACAGGGCGGTCCTCTGTGGCGCTGTCGGACCATCATTAGCGGGAACTATCTCCAGAATATTAGTTCCTACTCGGACCGATTTACCCACGCACCTCAGGGATTTCTGCCCCAGGTGTTTCCATTCATCTCCCCTTTAAAAGAGAGTAGCTGAGATCCGTTCAGTGCAAAGTATTGTTTTGCCGACAATCACAATTGTGGACTTTTGGATTGCCTTTTGCATTATTACATTATTACATTACTTTTGCATTCGGGCCAGTTGTCCTGTTCGTCCACCATGAGCCATGCACTCCCTGGTAAGTCATGAACCTACACCCCATTCTATGACATTACCTGTTACGATTGAGGATAATGGACAGAAGGTAGCTACCACAGCCTTCATAGATTCATGGGCCGAAGGGAACTTTATTGATGAGACGTATGCTAAACGTATGCTTATCCCTCTTCTTGCATGTGGATCGGGTGAGGCCGTGGCAGCCCTAGATGGCAGACCTCTGGGCTCTGGAAAAGCCCTCATCGTCGAACTGACTATGCCATTTAGTTACTCCCAGGAGCCACATCACCCAAGGGTCTTTCCATTGTCTCAACCAGAGACTGAATCCATGAAGGAACTGGAGAAAGGATTCATCCGACCTTCGACCTCTCCAGCCTCGGCAGGCTTCTTTTTTGTTAAGAAGAAAGATGGAAGCTTACGGCCCTGTATCGACTACAGAGGACTTAACGAAAATCACTGTAAAGTACAGGTATCCTCTCCCTCTTGTACCATCAGCTTTGGAGCAACTCCGCAAAGCCACCTACTTCACCAAGCTGGATTTGAGGAGTGCTTATAACCTCATTAGGATAAAGGAGGGAGACGAGTGGAAAACGGCCTTCTCAACAACCACAGGGCACTATGAGTACCAGGTAATGCCATTCGGCCTATCTAAAAGTCCCTCAGTCTTTTAGGCATTGGTCAACAACGTCTTCCAGGCAGAACTGAATCAAAACGTCATAGTCTACATTGACGGCATTCTGATTTATTCTGAGAACTACCAGGACCATGTTCAACACATCAGAAACATCTTGCAACTCCTTATCCAAAATCAATTGTATGCCAAACTTACCAAATGTGAGTTCCACCGCAACAGTATATCCTTCCTCGGGTATATCATCAGCCAGGAAGGAGTTGCCATGGAGGAGAGCAAGGATACTGCAGTACTTTACTGGCCTCGTCCACGCACCATCAAGGATCTACAAAGGTTCTTGGGATTCGCTAATTTCTACCGCCGCTTCATTAGGAACTTCAGCCAGGTTGCAGCACCACTCACCACCATGACAAAAAAGGGGCCTAACATCCTTAAGTGGAGTCCACAGAGTGAACAGGCATTCACAGACCTTAAAACCAGGTTTACCTCCACTCCCATCCTGCGTCACCCAGACCCCGAGAGAGAGTTCACAGTAGAGGTGGACGCTTCTAGCACTGGAATCGGGGCCGTGCTATCACAACGTCAAGAGAGATCAGGAAAGCTACATCCATGCGCTTTCTACTCCCGCAAACTTACCAAGGCAGAACAAAACTATGACGTGAGTGATCGAGAACTACTGGCCATGAAATCAGCCCTAGAGGAATGGCGCCACTGGCTAGAGGGGATTACCATTTATCGTACTCACTGATCATAGAAATTTCTATGGATTCTATGGATTTTTTTAAATCCTTGTGGACTTTTGGATTGCCTTTTGGATTATCACCTGGACTGTTTATCGATTCTGATTTCTGATGATGCCTGTTGCCCCGACCATTGCCTGGACTTATCATTTGTGATTTCTGCCTGACACCCCTGAACTATCGCCTGGACCTGGTACTGTTTATGCTCTGCCTTTGTTGTGTTATCTGCTCATTCTGACCATTGCCTGTTATTATTATTAAAACAGCTTGCAAATGGATTTCACTTCGTATGAGTCTATGTCACAGCAATGCCCTCTCGGGGTAGCCTGGCTTCCGCGACTTCGAAGCTCATAGGAGCTTAGTCTGGCCAAGCTACCTTACTACCCGCCTTCTGGGAGGCAGGCTTAACCTTAAGCCAACGTAACCAATTGTAGCTAGCTTCAATAAAGCAGTAGGAAAATGTCTTTACTTTAATTACTTCTGCTCCATTTTCAAAGAAAAGCCGTCATGAAAATTTCTCATAACAGCTGCAACAGCAGAGTCGAGCAATTGTTGCTGCTCGGTACACGCCATGTTTGAAAGCCGGTATGGTTTCGGGTCGCAGAACTGCTGCGTCATCACGTTACACCCGCCTCAGTCGTGCCGGGGGGAGGGGAGCTTGTTTCTCATTGGTTCCCACTTTTTTGGGAACAGAAATGCTCTAAAATGGCAGCTTTGCCAGACTGACTTTGCTCACGAAATAGAATGTAGCATCACAGGAAGTATGGGTGGGCCCAGGCTACTCTCGGGGCACAAGAGTGTTTACAACACAGACAAGGTTTGAGAAAAAAAAAAAAAGAATGTTTTTCCTATATATAACGTTCTGTGACGTTAAACAATAGCCTAAGCTTCAAAACACTTTTTTCTTACTGGTGAAAATTAGACGCTCAAATCTGTTTTCTCTCGGGTACATTGCAGTGTAAGCTTCACAGTGAACATTACTACATTGTGCTTGTCAAAAATCCAGGTATTTTGAGCAGTAAGATTATAAAAAATATGTGCTATATACAAGTAAGTAGCCTATATAACGTTGCAAAGTAAATCTATCAGTGCTTTTTTACTTAAGTAGGCTATATAAAAGTACTTTTGTACTTACACTCGAGTAAAATTGAAAAAGGAGTACTTAATATAATATTTTATTGTATGTATCTGTACTTTCGCTCAAGTACTTGATTTGTGTACTTCGTCCACCTCTGGTTGATAGCAGTTTGTTTACGAGGGAAGAGTTCCTAAGAAATCATCTGCAAAACCTTCACCTGCAGCCACATGTCCCTTATACCTATAAATCCTTTCTACACTCTCAGAGCAGCTAACGCACACATCTAAGTCTCCTTTCTTCAGTCTCTCTCTTCCATGTGCAGAGCTTTCCGCAGGTATGCAGGAGTAATCCGTCAGGACATGGAGGCGGGGTTTATTACATCTGATGTGATGAAACTGGGTCGTTATAAAGAGGCCGGCTGAGGGAAGGATGTCAGGGCCCAGATGAGCACAGCCTCCAGTGATCAGAGACGTCTACACACATCTTGCCTTTTTCACAGGGGGAGAAATTACTGCCCTCAGCTGACAAAACGTCCAAATCCAGTCTGAAATCCACTCTACATAGACTCAAGTGGATTTCTCCAAATCTCTGTCTGGATCCTCAAAGCCATCTCTCACAGACTGATTTTCCCTCACTTTCTTTTTATCAGGAAAGTATGTGCTTCATCTCGTGCACCGCACTGACACTGATACCAACAGGCAAGTTAAATAAAGTGTGAAATTCCTAACATAAGGACTGTTACACGGATGAAGGGAGCATGGATAAGAGTTGCATATCTTTTTTGTGACTGCTGATGTGTTGTGACCTTTTAACAGAAGCGCTGTGTTTTCACACAGACGGATTGGCCACATGTAAGTGAATTTTATGGTGGATTTGTAATGACAAAAGCTAGACTTTAAGTATGTTGACACCATGTTAAAAGAGTTCAGACCCATTCTTAAAATCGGACTCATGCAGCTTGGGTGTTAAAGCTTGACTCCACCTGTAAGCTTGCTCAATCCGTCACACCGTACATGTATAATTTACATGGTACAAGTGTTTCATGTTCTTTTATGCACAGTGCCGATTTAAAGCTGCAGTGTGTAATCAGGCATCTACTATAATCTACTAGCTTTTCTGAAGCATGGTCCTTGCTTATGCAAACCCACCACCAGAGCACAAAAGTGTTTTGAGTGTTTTTTACATTTATTTTTTAAGGCTTGCTAGGGCAGTTGCCGAGACATCACGATGCAGTTTAAAGCTGTTTTGGGTGGTTGCTCTGTTTTCCAATTTAAAAAATAATAATAATAAAAAATCCCTCCATTTTATATTCCACATCAGCTGAAAATGGTAAAAATTGGTTATTTATATAAAACAAAAAGAATATATAGCTGGTTTTGGATTACAAAAGCTTTGAACTTTTGTTAAATTTTCATTTTTTCATACTCACCCTAATGTTATTTCAAAATCATGCAACCAAATTTCATGTAAGCAACAGAGTGACACTTAACATCATGAATGTGATCTAAATGAATTAATCCCTCTTGTCTTCTGAATGATCTTTATATGACAGATGTATTATTTGCATATAAACTAATGCTATCAAACGATTGCTTACATAATATATGAGTGTGTGCTGTGCATATTTACTATGTATATATAAATACAAAAACAGGCATATATATATTTAAGAAAAATATGTTGTTTATATATTAAATATATGCATATATAATATGAAATATAGTAATATAATATAAATATAAAAATGTGTTTACATTTTCATATATATTTTCTATATATATGTGTGTGTGTTTATATATGCATAATAAACACAGTAAACATACTTATATTATGTAAACAAAACATTTTATTTTTAGGATGTGATTAATCGTTTTTACAGCACATTAATAAATGCACATACAAAACGGCACATCAAATATGGTAGATGCTTGTATTATTTTTTATAATATCTTTATGGACTTTGCGAAGCGTTCAAGTTTTGACAGAAAATCCATTTCTGGTTCCTCTAATTATTGTGTGTCAAAGATGAACCAAAGGTTTATAGATTTGAAATGAAATAAGGGATAATAAATTACACATTTTAAAGCACTGTCTGTTTATTAGTACTTGTAAAACACATTAGTGCTTTATTCCATCCAGATCTCATGGAGTGCATATCAATAGCAGGAGTTACTCATGCTATTTATTAAGATTGACTTATAATACGCAATTAGTACGATTATTCTTGTGGGCTAGATGTGTATCCAATGTATGCGAAAAACTGCGTATCATATCCACACCAACAAATTTTGTATTATATGCACGTGAAAACCGCACATTATATACACGTCAAACCATACCAAACATATGTATGCCAAAGTCATTTTTTGCGTATCAATGCCATGTGTTTACGCTTTTATTTGGCCTCTTATTTCAATAATCAGTAATTAGAAGTTTACTGATCTGATAACGAACTAATAGTGAGTTAATAGCAAGAACTGGACCTGTTTGGGTGAACTAACCTGTCAAAGGCCTGTGCTTAAAGAAAAATAGGTCTCCATTCAAATTGTCTGAGCCAGTATTGCTGTGTTGAGTTGCTCAAACAGAGTGTCACAATGTTTTTCGTCCAAAATTAACCCATGTATGGCCTGCGGCTTTCTTTCAGTTGTGTTTCCACACTGAAATATGATAGGAGGAAGTATTTTACTAACAAAACAAAGACGCTCTGCAGCTTTAAGGCATGAAGTGAAGCAGTCGATCACGGAGTCAGATGTGTATTTGTGTGTGTGTTTTATTGGTAAGAGTGAGACATTTGTTTTAACTGGCTGAGGTAATGCTATTGTGACACATCTCAGTGTTTGCAGGAAATGCCCAAGGCTGGGAAAAGCATTCCTGAGCCCATCACGTCACAGACAGCGCAGGGACTGAAGGGGGTCTGGGAAGATTGCTGGGTGCGGAGGTGCTCTGCTGGGATTTCAGGGATATTGCATCAGGAGATGTTTTGGTCAAGAGACAGGCTTTTCAGATCTAACCACTTGCAAGCTAACGTGGACTCCTAACATATAAAGATGAGTGTATCATATATGATTTAATAATCATTTACCATTCAATAATGTGTGTAATGTTCCATACAGCTCTGCATCCCATTTTTAAAAGTGAGCAGAAAATATACATAATACACTGTACAGCATTCAGTAGCTATTCCACTCCAAACACCCTGAAACCCATGCACTGACATAAACTACGTGAAACGTATTTAATCTCCAAAAAACCACACAAGGATCCACTGACATCTACAGACCGCAAATGAAAACAGAAAGTTTTGCGCTTGTGGAAATTCTCCCTAAGACCTGTGTATTTGCATTCTCACACACAACACTGTTATGAGAGTGTGGTTGTTTACTGCCATCCCTGAGGGAATGTGAGCCCTGCAGGTATACTGCTTACTGCACAACACCTGTTTAAACTATAATGAGAAGCAGAGTGAGAACAAAGATCTCAGCTCTCTGTGCTAAAACCTCAGATTACACCTGAGATAAGCACACAGCTGACTGTTTACAGTGGCCCGTTAAAGTATTTAAGTCACAAATAAAATATCTGAATGCCACTGATTTGCA
The DNA here is from genome assembly GCA_032359435.1 of Enteromius unitaeniatus. Lineage (NCBI taxonomy): Eukaryota > Metazoa > Chordata > Actinopteri > Cypriniformes > Cyprinidae > Enteromius > Enteromius unitaeniatus. The sequence continues at coordinate 310,276 of JAUMHI010000259.1, read as the reverse complement.
TATGAGCTTTGAGCTCTGAACACATTTCTTTCAAATAAATTCTCTTTAGTTTAATTTTTTTTGTATTGCAACGACAGACAAGATGTTTGAAGTGTAATCTACATTTATTAATATATTATTCCCACTGTATAATTGTATTATATACTGTATATATATATATATATATAATTTTTTGTATGATTTTTATATGCATGTTATGAACAGAAACATGCAAAGGCATAAATAATAGTCTTTCTGATTTAATTCTGTATAATTATGATGAACTAATTACACAAAGAGTCATTTCATAAAACAAGCTAATCACATCATTAAATAAACAACTGAAAAATGTGTCCTAGTTTGGACAATTTGTTCAGTTGATTATTTAATGATGTGAATAATCTAATAAATGTAGTCATGTCTTAAATATTGCATTATTTTATGATACGCCTGGTTAGTAAAATTGGAAAGTCATAGCACATACTGCTTTGCATGTATAAATCAGTTTAAAGTGTGCAAACATTCATTCAATGTGCACACTGAGAGATGTTAAGTGATATTTTATCAGAATGGCTCAGATTAATCAGTAGCCTGAAGGAGATTGAGTTAAGGCGTTTTAGGCAGTAATCCCTGTGTGTATGTGTGTGTAATTGAGACAGCCCTTTAACCCTTATTAGCAGTAGCCCAAGGGATCTGACACATACGGTTTGTTGTTCTCATTGTAATCTCTAAATATACTCCAGTTGTCTCTGTTCATCCTATATATACCTCGTAAGTCAGGACGTTACGTGTTAGGTTAAAAGTTAAAATGTAACTTAAAATGTAACTTTCATATAGGAAATATTTTGATGCAGTTTGAGTGTTGAAAGAAATTCACTTACAATGGATGTCTAAGGGGCCACTACCGAACTAAAGTATGTGAAAAGATGTATATGAATGAAAAAACAACTTTGAACGTTAGAAACATCCTTCTAAACTGTAAACTTTAATAGCAAATTGCATCTTTGCAAACTATATATATATATATATATATATATATATAATACAAGTTAAATGTCCATACCTTGTTACACTGTACAAAGAACTAAGGATAAACATTTCACTACAACACATGTATGTAATATGTTACAAACAGAGCATCTTGAACATAAGTAATACTTTGAGAACATGTTTTAAGGCTAGATTTGAACAATGAGAGAACCTTGCTAGAGACTTGCACTATAAGCATGTAACATGCCAACTCACTTTAGTTTGTTGCAAAATACTGATGAAAACTGATATGAAAACAAATGATGTTTTTTGTATGTAGCCTACAGTAGCATATCAAGGTGCTGTAAAGATACAGCTGGTGTCGCATGCTTATCTAAACTTGTATATAGACTTCTATCGATTTTATATAAAGCTAACTTAAGGGACCAATCCAAATGTAAAAAAAAGATCTTATTTGCTATATTTACGAATCCGCTGAGGACCCCGAAGGGAGGTTTTGTCAGATTCAGCTATCTAAAGTGTAGCTGAGTAAACATGTGCATTCATGCAGGGAAGTTCAGAGACTGTCAGAGATGCTAAACGCCGAAGGCCCCTCGGTGCGCCTCTTTATCCCCCACTCCAGTTCGGCACTCGCAGGCTGTTTATATGTACGCATACGTGCCTGCTTGTGTCTGCATGTGTGCGTCCCTGACTTCTCCCAAGGCAGAAAGCCTTGCTTTTTCATTTCAGCAGTGGGAATAGGGCGTATGAATAGGCCAGTGTACGGCTATATCACATTATTAGTAATCATATCTGCTTAAGCCAAGCCTGCTGCTCCAGATGGCTGCTTTCAAGTGCAAATGAAGCAGTGAGACGAGGCCTCCTTTAATACGTACTCACGATTCACAAATAGCCATTGATTTTTTCTGTGTCCCCCTCCATCCAGCCAGTCTGCCGGTATTGAGCTCGGATTAAATGGTCTCCTGGGTTTTTAAAAGGAACATTGATTCTTCTAATTAATTGTGCGCCGTTCAGAAGCAGAATGCATAAACTCGTTCGTATTTGCACTTCAAGTCAATTATTTTGAGTTCGGCCGGACAGGGAACAAACAGGCCCGACGTATATATGAGGAGCTGATGGGAGTCATTTTGTTTCCTTGGGAAGTGTGAATACTCAAATGAAAGAGAGTTATTTCCATTTTAGCTGTGTGTCTGAATGGGAGTTGACAGAGGAAGAGGTACAGTCGCCCACTGGGATTTCAGACGCCGTATGAATAACACATGGACGTTTTTATGCGCGCGCTTGTTTTAATGTATTGACAAATGCCTACTTTTCATACCTCATCATTATCTTAAATGAAATACTTTAGCACTGCTCTCTGAAGCAGGCCATGGACTTTTAACTATCTGTGATGGTGCATTTAACGGTCATTAGCATCGGAAATCCTCAAAAGTTTTATGTTTAGATTTTAATTTTTTTTAATGTATACAATTATAACACTTTGTATCAAATCACATTTTTTTCAGTGCCGAGCTGACGATCTCCTGCGACAGCGACCGGATGGGGCGTGTCCTGCCATGCAACAAAGTTCCAAATGCTTCAACTTCATGCAAATAAAGAGGGACTTTCAGGAGTGAAAGTCCTGTGATCGTTCTCTGAAAAATGGACTTTGGCAATGGCATGCATGTATTTGGCGTGCATGTAATACGAAGTTTTCGCATGCGTATATGAAATTTGTTTCCGTGCATGTGATACGCAATTTTCGTATACATATAATACGCATCTACCCCACAACCCTAATCTTACCCATCACATCTGCAAAAGTCAAGTTTTTGTTTTTATTAGGCATACTATTTATACAGAAGTTAATGAGATTCGGTAGTAGATAAAATTACGAAATGGAAAAAGTACTAGTTTTTCATTAATTTTTGCTTGTATTTACAGATTTAATTTAGATTATATTTAAGGTCCGTTCACACCAAGGACAAAAATTATGGTAACGATAAACATATAGTTCTAAAATCGTTCTTATTATTAAAAATAGCAGTTAACACCACAGCAATAATTCTAAAGGCATAGAGAAACTATATAGTTGGAATCACTTTCAGAATGATTTTTTGACAAACATGGACACCCAATCAGAATCTGTAATAAAAAAAAAAACTGACGATGTCGTCCGCTGGTGTGTACGCTAATATTGTTATTTGTATAGTTATGGTTCTTGGTGTGAACAGGGCTTTAGACTATATATAGCCTACACATTTGTTGTACTATCCCATTCACTGCTCTCGAAGTTAACCCAACTATGACGACTTCTGCTGCTGAGAAACCCAGAAATGTGGAAAAGGTCCATTGTTTGATGGATTCAAACCAGGATGTGTTGTGGGAATTAGCTTTCCTGGCGAGCTGCCGAGAGGCCAGTGGCGTTATCGGTGTCCGTTCTTCTCGCGAGCCCTGTACACCTCCGCGCCAGAGCGAAAGGTCCTCTCAGCGCTGACAGCTTTGCTATTTAAGACGGGGACGGTCCGTTCCTCCAGATTGTAAGAGTGCTCGAAGAAGCGTATTACTCTCCTGATACTTCATTAATCTCCATCAAACGCGGCGACACTGCCACGGCTGACAGCGGGGACAAAGCAGGGTGCTGCTCTCCTCCCAGCTCAGATAATGCGTGTTTTACAGTAGCCCAGATGTCCACACTCAATAAAACATTTGAGGGAATCAGGCGAGGTGTGTTTGGGGATGTCTGTATTGACTGGCTGCTGTGTGGAGACAGCGATACGGGGGCTGCTCGTCTCTGATTACAGAATTAAAAGAGTGGGCTGACAGAGCGACTGGCAGGCCGAGGGACGGGGATAATTGTATCTGTGGAGGGATTTGGATTTGACCAAAGTGTGCCATCCTGATTATCTCATGCAGGAAGAGCTGCACGACTGAAATGAGACTTGGATTAACCTTTATTTCCTTTTGCTGTTTGTTTTTCTTGAGTGAAGAAAAAAGGAATACCCACCGTTGAGATGCTGTTACTGAATACAATGAATGTTCAGCTTTAGGAAAACAGTGAGAGCTGATCTAATAAAATCATTAAAGTAATCTGTCTTACTCATGTAAGCTATAACTTCTTAAGCCATTCATTCATTTAACAACATTGCATGTAACATACAACCCTAATAAACATCACTGATAAAAGAAAACAAGAAACTGTTCATAAAAAAAAAAACCCATCAAATTCAAACTAAATTTTAAGTGCAATGCAGGGAATTCTGGAAATGTCAGTTTACAGTTTTTCCCTGTAAATTTTACAGGAATTTACCATTAACCATTTAACAGACAGAATCAGTTATTTTGTAGGGCCCTGAAAAAGTTGTTTTATTGTTTGTGCATATTGACATTTAGTTGATTTACAGAAAGAAAAAGTTAGTAATATAAGTGTGTAAAAGTGCATCAGTATAAGCCACAGGATTTCATCATTAATGTCCGTAACACAAAGATGTAGTTTAAACTAAACCAAAGTGAGTACATCATTTTTTAAATTATATTCTGGCATTGATCTGTAATAACATTTGTGTGTAATTTAACCTTACATGGAGCAGGAAGTTGAGCCACTTGACCACTTTTCTTTTTTTTTAATAAGGTATTGGTCAAACACCATATATAATCTGAACTGATTAATATTATCATAAAATATAGATGTACACCCTTAAAAATAAAAGTGCTTTAGAAGTGATGCTATATAAGAATGATTTTTGGTTCCACAAAGAACTATTCAGTCAATGTTTTTTACTTTTCACAACAAATAACCTTTTGTGAATCAGAAAGGTTCTTCAGATGTTAAAGCTTCTTTAGACAAAGAAGGTTCTTCTATGGCATGGTGAAGCACCTTTATTTTTAAGAGTGTACCTCTGTATAATTTTGAATTACCCAGAGAAAACGTACCCCACTCCTTACCCCATGCACTCTCCCCTACAGTACGTGTGTGTAATGGAATGGTAATGACTCGGCGGTGTGATCACATTCTCTGCAGGAATCTGGAAAAAAAAACCCACACAATCGGCCCTGAGCTCAGAGCACTCTCTTCCGCACACGCTCTATAGAGAGACTGCATAAATTGTCATCTTTCTCATATTTACGAGACAAAGTCTGAGCTGCTGATGCAGTGTAGTATAGTATTCCTGGCTGAAATTGCACTCTCAGATATGGGAAAACAAAACCGTTTCTGTATTACTGTGTCTGTACTTCAGGGCGAGATTGAATAGAAGATGTGTATGATAAAAAAAAGGGAGAGGGATGACAGAATATTTTAAATTGTAGTACTTTACATGTTTTGATTGTAGGTCATAGAGAGGGATATTTTGGCTCGCTCCACGGGAACACTGGGAAACCATGCATACTGATTTCTGTGTCTGATTTTCATCCCGTGAAAACATACACACATATTCCTTTGTGATTTCAGCAATTTATTGTATAATCCCCATTTTCTTTTCTTAGCGAAAGAGGATTTTAGGTATATGATTGATGGGTCCGGACTGCTTTTTATGTTTTAATCTTCGTTCGGGTCTCACCGCTGCAGAGCCTAAAGTCACATTCTGAAAAAATGGGTCAGCTGAGCGGGAACGGTTTCCTACTTCGGGATCGGTCTCCTTGCAGCATTTTTTTCTGCGGCCACTGAGGTTTCTCCCATTAAGAAGTTCACAGGGAGATAAGTAGAGGTTGGGTTTCTTCTCTCACTCCCAGGGCCGAGTTCTGCTTGCGCTAGCCAAAGCTGAAACCCATTATTGAGGTCTGTTTGTCAGACCTAAACGAGCTAGGAACGACAAGTTGTTTTCTGTGGCTTGGCTGCAATGTTTTGTTTTGCATACAGTGACACTAACATTTCTGGAACAATAATAAAGTTATTTAGAACTGCGCATATGTAGTTCATAAGACAGAACATCATAAACCGCTCTCGCATGTCAACACGTCATCGCGCAGAGACGCCGGGAATGTAAGGGCAACAAGCAAAACTCAATTGACTTTGGTGGATAAAATACACATCAGAGAGACTCCAGTTGTGTTCTCCACTCGGGGCTGCTTTCATTTGATTTAATTGTAACAGATTTGTGAAATGAAGAGGAAGGATTAGAAGATATCAAAGAGCGATTAGTGGCTGGTTTTTTGGTGTCTGCGCTACAAATGTTGTCATAGTCATCCATCAGCTGGTGCCACTCCGCCCGGAGGCAGAAACCACAATGGCACCACACCAAGCAAGACAGACAGAAAAAGGACTGCACCCATGAAAGGCCGAGTTCTGCTGCTACAAATCATACCAGCGCAGCGTTAACCCTAAAATATTTAGAAAAATACAAACAATCTCCAACTTGAACTATTGTGGGGTCGGTGAGAGATAAACACATAAATAATCATGACAATTCTAAGTGCATACAATGCAATAGATTTTTAAATGCAAAACCTAACTGGACAAGACATTTAAGGCATTAAAGGTGCATTTTTTTTTGACAGTAACAGGAAAAAGACTCGAAAGCGGTTGCAGTATGTTAAGCCTACAAGGCTTTTGGTCTGACACATTAATAGAAAAAACGCTTATGTAAAATGAGCACTCATCAAAAAATGTTTTCTTTTATATCGAGTGGGTTGCTGACATATTGAGATCACATGACCAGACCAATACATGCCCTGTAATTATTCTTTTATATAGCCATGCAGTGATCGAGCATTTTTGTAGGCCAACCCCAACATTCTGTGTTTGTTCATCAAAACAATCAACTTTTTTTTTGCCAGAAGGAAAGAGCTAAACACAGGTCTTAAACAATCTACAGAGTCTACAACGCTCTAAAGCTTCCGACGGCTTTTTCAGTCTTGATATAAAAACATTTTCTCTGAAAGGCTTAGTTAGAACAAGAATATAGAACCTAGAAAAGCACAATTATGAATATAATAAGGTTATAAAAGTGGACTAGTAGGTAGATGAATTTGCTGGTGCAGTGTGATGACTCTAGTCCCATTTAACCACTTGTTGGCAACCCTTTTACATGGGATAAAACCTTCTGAATCTCAGTGGTAATAGTAGGTCAGCAACCTGCCACTCCAACACTGCACATTAGCTTATAAGTAGAGACTATCAGACCTGAAATGGATGTGTCCACACAAAGGAGACATGCAAAAAGTGCTGTGTTGAATGCAGTTGGAAACTACTTCCAGCAAGAGTCTGAAGTGTTCATCTGATGTACACATTCACTCTCATTTAAAGCCACAGGAGAGGGTTTGTGAATTGTAGTAAAGTGATGAAACGGACTCTGCTAAGTCACATGACAACATAACAGATCTAGAACTGATCAGATCTAGCTTTTTAGTAGTCATGAAATAGTCTCTTCTCAGAACTACTCAGAAGGCCATTTCAAAAGCAGCTAAACTACCATTTACAGAAAATACTGAATGGATGTCTGAGAAAAGGTTATGTAAAACATTAGATGGAATTACAAATATCTACAAAAATGGTTTATGGTTTATTTTTGAATCACATTATTATTATTGTCTTAACATGGGTGCAAACTATTCCAAATATTAGGCCTACATTTCAAATGCATTAATAAACACCTTCCCTTTCTGAATTCCCAAAGCCATCTTATTCTTCAACTCCTCCCATTAAAACCACATAGACTCATATAGAAAGACCACAATCCAAATCTTAAGAGGACAAAATTCCACCACCCTGTTATATTACTGTAATAAATATGGCTGTGAATGCTGTTGATTGTCATGCGAAAGCAGTTTTCACTTACCATGCTTTAACTTTATACATTTCTACATCATACCGTGCGTTCATCCATCTTCAACGCATCAGCTGTTTGATGATGTATCTGATCAGCATGTATGCTTCACTTTAGCAAAAAGAAACCAGCAGCTCAGTTCACTGACGTATTGCACAGTAGTTAGAGCATGGTAATTCACATGAATGTTTCCTCGTCCATCATAACTACGTCTATGGGAGCTTTTTCCTCCGCACGGGCAAACGTTTAGAGGAAAGACTTGAAAAGAGCAACATTTTCCCCTAATGGAGACATTTTTCTTTAAACATGAGCCTAAGATTCTAGTGCGGTAAAGCCCTCTCCCCTGAGCCTCTGTCTCAACCTCAGTGGTGTCCGAATGGAGGTCCCTTCTCTCGCGTGTCATTGAGACACATTTGATATTCTGGCCGCAGTCTTTCCTGTGGTGCCATTTTGAAGCTTCCCCATTGAGGTTCCATTTACCCAGGCCACCGGGAGCCTCCAGCCGGGCGGACTCTCTCCACGCGGTCTCTTCCACTGCAGATCGGCCCCAGCAAGCCGCTCCGCCAATATGTTAATACGATGCTTTCAGAAACAACTCATATTCACGCCGTAAGCAGGCCCAGCTATTTTCACCCCAGTAGACGAAGCAAACGTCTCACCTCTGCGCTTTACAAAACACTGGAAAATGACAGATTTTTTTTTCCTCTCCAAACTAAACATGCAGATTTCTGAAAGGTCATAAATAACAGGATTTGTAGTTCTCTGCTTTGAAGTTTTGAAATGCATTAACGCACACACAAGGGAAACATCCAAATTCAAGTGCTGTTAACGTATTTTGGTGCATTTTCATTCGTAACTTGGTAGAAGCTAGCCAGATGTGTGGCTTGTCATGTCCTCATCCTCAAAACCAAGAACAAGCTTTCTGGTTCCCCCAAGAACTTGATATGTTCTTTATTGGCATTGATGGTTCCGGAAAAGTCGAAAATATAGTCGAACTTTATAGTCGAAATTGGTTCTTTAGATTTTTCTAAACATTATTTACACACACACACACGAAAACAGTTATTTTCAAAACTGACTTGTTTTAAAATATATAAAAACTGCTTTTAAGAATCACTTAAGATTTCAAGAAATCTTCTTTGAGGAACCAAAAACAGTATCACTTTTTTGGAAGCTTTATTTTTGGTCATTTATATATGTGTGAAGATAATCTGAAGGTTTTTTCACTATAAAGACACCTTGGTGTTATTAAAAGGTTAAATTGATTTTAAAGTTTGAGTGCTATAACCTGTCCTGGTGCATCTACTATCCCAGAAAACATTAAAAAGAACAACCCTGTAAAACATGTTTTTAGGTAAGCCTTTTTCTGCAAGCTTATGAAAAAACAAGCTGCTCAGAATTCGTTTCCCCTGTGATGTAGAAAGGGGATCTTATAATATTACCGCCCCTTGATCTGGTTCTAATGCCATTGGGAAAGTTTGAGTGAAGCATGTTAACTGCTTTGTCTTTGGCTACACTGATAAGAACAGAACACTAGTTAGAGACCCAGCCTGTGAGTGCACAAGAGAATCGTGTATTTATTGATTTACTTATTGTGTATTTATACTGCCACAGATCTAATATGAACATGTCATTTATTTCACAGCTGTTTACTTTCAGCTGTTTGGCATAACAGACTGTTTTTGTCTGTTAACTCATTTGTTTTTAACTTAAACGTGTGTATTTGACAGTTTAAGAGCAATAAGATGTGAAAGAGAATGAGAGGTTGGGTCATTTTCTGTGCATATGCTTCAAATTTCTGCACACAGAATTTTAAAAATAAAAACGCATGATTTCTGGTACAGCCTTGTTCTGGAAAAGAGGGCATTTAAAGGGCCCCTGAAGCGCCTTGAAACATGCATCTAAATCAACTAATTAACTCTAAACACCTGCAAAAGATTCCTGAGGCTTTTAAAAACTCCCAGCCTGGTTCATTACTCAA
>JAUMHI010000259.1:272621-297186 GCA_032359435.1 Enteromius unitaeniatus | reverse complement strand
AAGCAATTTTCAGTTCAGCTCAGTTTTCTTGAGCTGCAGTCTTGTTTACCTCAGATCTCCTTGGTGACCACTGAGCACTATTTTCCACTTTATCCGACAAACACAGATATGCGGTGGCACCCCTAAATCATCATGTATTGGAAAAATATTTTGCACGTGGTGTTTTTACATAAATTGGAACACTTTTAGCACCCAGCCATAATAAAATTCAAGAGTTGTGTTTTTTGATGCACCCTAATATATATATATATCTCACAGTCTTACAGGTTTACTGTATTTTATCAAATAAATGCAGCCCAAGTGTCAAAAACATTCAAATATCATGTTTACACAAACCTTTGAGTCAGGTGTATATATTGTGTTGAGGCCTGTTTGGGGTGATTTTGCGCTGCAGTAGAGCTGGGCATGTCTTCCTGAGGGCAGCCGGAGCAGGACACACATGTCTGATGGGCTGCTAAACAATCTCTCTTCAAACCACTGCATTTATGACTGTCAGAACAATACAGAAAACACAATCTTCCTCTTTCCTGTAAATCTCAGCAGACTTTGTTTGAAATATTTACTGCTGTTTGGAAAAAATAAGGCCTCAGAGGTGTCTGTCATAAACATGTTATGATGTAGTTTGTGGGTCAGATTCGGTGTGAGATATGATGTGGCATGTATCTAATTTATTTATCACATTTATAATAGTGCGAATTAGATATAAAATATCTAGACACTTTAATTCTATTGTCAGAGTCACTGCTGTACAGGCCCCGTCGCCAAGGGGGAGCACTGCCCTGACTCGACTCGACGTGCCCCTCTGTTTGCGGGGGGCCCACATCGCAAGCGGGCACATGGCAACAAAGTTACTATTATTGGTATATATATAATAATCATCAAAAATCATTATTATCAAGGTCTTACGCATTGTGCACGAGCGCCAACTTACAGCAGTGGACACCAGCACTCGTTATAACACATTATTTAACTCGTTATTTAACACAGACCAACCAATTTATAATCCAATTGAAATGTTCCTTTCTTAGGCACATTTAAGCAAAATTGTTTGTTTTTATTGTGAGTGTAGGCCTATATAAAAGTAAATCCACGCGACCCTGCTGGAGCATCTCATGTTATTCAGTTTCTTTTTAAATACAGTAGTTTTGGCAAGAGTTTTATAATCTTTATAATGAATGCCATTAGTCTATAGTTTGTTTTATTTGATGATTTGTAGTTTTATATAGCCTAGCTGTTGGAATTTGAAATTAAAAAGAAAAAAGAAAATCGTTTACATTTTTCAAACTGTTCTATTTAAATTTGAAATGGATATGGCACTCAAAAGTCAACAGATCAGCAACGACTATCGGTTTAATGTAGAATTTGATTGATTTAAATAACAACATCTATAGGTTGTCTATTGGATGTCTTTTTCTGAGATCATAAAGTGTACCCCCCTATGAAAACTAAATGCAATTTTGTGGTGACGGCCCTGCTGCTGTTTGTTTTGGAGCTAGTTTGGAGCTCAAAAGTTGGGTGATGTTACGTTTACAAAATCAACGTATTAGAATGATTTCTAAAGCAGCTAAAGCTGGAGTAATGATGCTGAAAATTCAGCTTTGATCACAGGAATCAATAATATATTAATAATTTTAATGACTAAAACAAATATTAGTTAAAAAGCATGTCCAATTAACTGAGATCATGAAGCTTACTTGTTAAGCAATTTATTCAAAGTTAATAACAAATCACTTTTAACGCTCTATGATTTATTTTTTAGCAGATTCTGTTTTCCATTAATTTTCTGGATTCCATTCTAAAAGTTACATTAAATTTGAAATATCAAAAGCATGTTTAATTTTATAAATATTAATTCAATTGTTTATATATAGTACCACTACTATATATATATATATATATATACACAGTACCACTAGTACCACTATCTAATAATTTAAGTTTTTAAGAGCAGGTCATCATGGTACCTTTTTACAGTACAGTATACTACGCAACACTATTATTTTGAAGAGCAGATACAACTTTGTAAAAAAGAAAATGTCTAAAAGACTACTTTTCATAAGACAAAATGCAATCCTATTATTAGTTATACACAATAACGAACACTGAACATATCAATGTAATTTTATTTTTAAATGTAGCATTTCACGACAGTGGTTTGAGGTGTTTGTTCTCTGTAATCGTTTACATGAATGGTTGCTATAAGAGACATACTGTTTGAAATCAATGTTTTTGTCATTAGAATATCTATATATATTGTGATGTTCTGTTCCAGGATTCAGGTGAATGATCAGATTGTGGAGGTGGATGGCATCAGTCTGGTTGGTGTGACACAACTCTTTGCTGCGACCGTCTTGAAGAACACGAAGGGAACTGTAAGGTGGGTCCTGCTCGGTCTATCAGTTATCTAAACATCACGTCTTTTATTATGGGTTAGAAGATTTATGAAAAAATCACACTTTTAGCCAAGTTTAGTGTTGTCATTAGGTGCTGCATGTCATCACCACAAAAGTCAGCACAGATGTCTGATGTTTAATGTCTTGTGTTGGCAGACTTTTGTCTATATATGTAATGGAATCCACATCAAACCTTAACTGGTCTTGAATCCACATCAAACCTTGACTGGCTGTTTTTACGTGATGGAAAAGGTCGGAAACAGAAGTAGCTACAGATTTTGTCCGATATGTTGATGATGCACTGTATGTAAGGAGCAGGTCTTTTGTTGATGGGAGTTTTGAGATGTGGCTGTTGCACTCAAAAAGAGAGAGATCTGAAAGCCTGGGTTAAAACACACTAAAAGATTTCACTGAAAGAATGGCTAAAGGCAGTTATATGCTTTTAGAAAATTGTGAATTTTACTTTCATGCTGACTTTAAATCTGTATAATTATTAGTTTAGAATATATCACTACTATATATATAACTACAGTCTATATATCAAAAATCTACTGTATACACATCAGTCCCAACAGATACATAGATGACATGGAATCTGTAGTCCGTGGAGAAAATATACATATGTCTGCTCCAACATTCCAAACAGAATAAGCAATAAAATAAAAAATTATATAATATTATATAACATTTTAATGTTTACCAGCAAAACCTCATTAATAAATAATAATTCCAAAATATAGTTTCTCTGTTGCGTGTGCTTTACTATTCTAGTAGAATTCGAACGTTTATTAAGTTATAGATTCAGTTCAATCACAACAACTCAGAATCTCTTTAGCACGTGAATGGATGTGTGACTAGATCTGGTACATGCTACTGTGATATGGAATATGGACTTGCTACTGCATGCTGTGACTGTGTAAGATATGCTAAATGAGCAGGAATACATTATGATAGACAGGTGGAGCTGAGGGAGGTGGAGGGTTTCTGTGCTTCAGGACCAGTGTCCTCATTATGGGTAATGATATTCATATTTTGGTTTTGGGAGTCACCAACAACAGGTTGACGTGCAGGCAAGGTCAAAAAACACTTTTGTCTTATAATATAAAAACACTTGTTTTCTTATAATATGCATTTAATTTACTAAGTGACTCTCAATGAGTACGTTTTCCAAACCCCTACTTTGGTCGATTGGTCTCATTTTCATCTCATCATGTCTGTAATTGCTTATAAAGCAGTGTTTGTGAGTGCAGTGCTGCTTTGTGGACAGCATTACTGGGGAAAACGCTATTTTAAAACTCCCAAAGTGACACCAAGTGATGGAAAAATTAATTAGCATTTTCATTCAGACATTTGGGCTGGTGGTGGTGGGCGATATGCTAATGTTTCAACCTATGACAGCTTGGCATTCGTTTTAAAAACGACTCCTTTCAATGATTCAAAGTTGACTCTTTCTTTTGAGAGAAAATAACTTCATACACAGTGTGCTTTCAAATTAAAAACTTTGCAGGATGTTCACTTAGAGCTGAGGGGCGCTTTAAATGGCGCCAGCTTATGGCATGGTCAATTAAGCTATTGCTAGGCGGCATGTAAAGAACTAGGTTTGGATCTGTAGAGATCTAATCAGGGTTACTCGATAGGTACAGACAGGTGTATTGGAGCAGGACCAGAACTGAAGCCTGCAGGAAGGTATCTCTCCAGGAGCAGGTTTGGAGACCTCTGCTCTAGGCTGAAGATTACGAGTTCACCACATGCAAATAAATGATGCACACACTTACACACAGGCTCTGTTGTTTCCTCTCTACCTGATGTCACCAGAGCAGTATGCATTAAACACATTTCTGCCTTGGTCACCTGTCAATCACCCTGTACAGGTTTCTGATTGGCCGAGAGAAGCCAGGTACTCAGAGTGAGGTGGCACGTCTGATCAGTGAAACCCTGGAGCAGGAGCGTCAACAGGAGGTGGACGACACGTACGAGCAGTCCACTGAAGAGGTCAGACGAACACGGTTTTCTTTTATTAGTGCTAACACATCATACATGTAGGAAGTGCAGTGCTGGGTAGGTCTGTCTGTTACTGATTACAAGCAACACACAATGTATTTGGATTACTTTGACTTCTTTTTTAAAACAAAGGCAAATAAAATGTATGACCGTTAACCAACATCAGAGAATAAGGGATTTGTTGTTAAATTATTCAAGTATACGGGGACTTGAAGTTAATACTTGATATCAATGGGGTTACGCTGACAACAATTTTAGGAATCACACGCGCAAACATAACTAAACATGAAGTCTTTTATGTTTTACGTATGATGCATGGACTGTGTTTACAATGAACTATTCATCTCGTACAGAAGCACTGCCATTGTGTAATGCAATTTGTAATCATGTAATCCATGCCAAAGTAATCTAACCTGATTATTATCGGACACCGTTTATAACCATAAGACTCTGAATGCACAGTCCAGATTACATGGAATCACTTACGACCCAGCACTGTTGGGATTGTTGTTGTGTTGACTTTGTAGACAATTTCAGATTTTATTTGTCCCTGTGAATTTTAATTCATATGTCCCAAAGACCAGGATTTATTTTTATTTGCCTGCTTTATCACTTAGTTCTTTACCCTATGTTATTTATGAAAAGAAACATGCTTTGGTTTAGTTATGATGTCTACCAGCAGGGGCTACTAGTCCACTAGTCAAACCTTATTCCATGGGAAATTTGTTTGAAAATGATTTTCAAGTGCTTTAAGCATTGCTGCGTTATTGAAACCTTTTTCTCCTGCAACATTTTGCCAAAGTTTTTCTAATTTAGCTGCACGTTTAGACTGGAATGCTGCACAGAAACACAGAGACGTTTTTAGCCAGAACTGCATTGTTGGATGTTCAAGTATGCAAAAATATGTAAAAATCCACCCTGCTGAATGAGGAAACAGATTTGCGAGTCTATTCAAAATCGTAGTCGGTTAATGCTGTGTTTTTGGTACGTTTAAGCTCTTTTCATTATACTCATGTTGCTTTGTTAATGCTTTACTCATTTCTCAACGTTGCTCTTTTTTTGGGCTGGCTGTTTCTTGTTTTGTCATGACAGGACGAGCACTACGAGGATGAGGAGGAAGGAGGAGAGGATGGCATCCTTGGTTCGAGCTTCTGCAGGAGGAATGTGGAAGTGTACGATCTGCCCGAGAGCGAGGAAATGTTCCTGCCGTCAAACATGGACGCCGCTCAACTAACTTTCAGGTTTAAAGAGGTAACAGACTTTTGGTGCTTTTCATTTCACTTATTGATAATAGAATGTTCACTAACAGTGTATGTATTCTGTTTTAATTCCAGCTCCAGATAAAACACACCATTGCAGAAGCTGAAGTAGATGAACTGAAAGAGAGAGTACGGACTCGTCCGTTTCTAGCAAACGTACAGCGGTTCCAGTATGTTTTAATTGATAAGGTTTTGTTGCCGTTTCAGCTGAGAGAGTCGTCAGAGGAGCGTATGGTGTGGGAGGCCAGGGAAGCTCAGTTAGAGAGAAGCGTTCAGGAGAACTCGGAGAGAATCGCTCAGATGGAGAAGAACTGGCTGGAGGCTCAGGCTCTCTGTAAAAGCATCAACGAACAGCTCAATGACACGCAGAGCCAATATGAAGCTCTGGATAAAAAATACTGCAAAGCTAAGAAACTGCTCAAGGACTATCAGCTGAAGTGAGTGGTTTAACTGCTTTGTCTTTTTTCAATAATGGAGCGATAAAAGAAATCCCCAGTAATAATCCTTTTTCACATTCACCTTCAACATGTTAACAAAATAAAACCAGAATTTTGATCTTCGCTGTATCTGTGTGTTCAGATTTCTGTCTTGGTAATGTATGCAAAATGTGTGCATATTAAATGAGATAATGCATCATTTGCATATCTAAACATAACGTCGCAGAAATTAGGAACAGACATTCTGATTGATTGTGATTGTGTGTTTTGCAGAGAGGTGGAGTATGAGCAGAGGGAAGACGACTTACGGAAAACTTTGGAGGAGAGAGAGACCAAGTATAAAACTCAGATAGAGGATCTGCAGCGCAAGGTGAGAACATACTTTAGTTAGCAGACTGATCATTTGCTGCACGGAAGCTTTCAGTGTTCTCTGATTCTGTCTGTGTGTGTAGCTGGGAAAGCTTGAATGTGGCGGCGGTTATCATGAGTCTCCACTGTCGGGCAGCAAGTCTGCAGATTCGGTTCTGCTGGGTGAGTTAAAGATCTCAGTGCTTCTTAATGACTGTCAAATCTAAGCAGGGTTAATTGACGTTAATATCATGCTGAGCCCAGATGTTTTAAGCTGCAAAAATTAGTTGAGCTCAGTCATAAAGTCTCTCACAGAGAGAGACAGAAACATGAGATAGATTAATAAGCACACAACTCATTATTCACACAAATAAAATTAACTGGCTGCATTTTTTTAATTAGTTATTATGCATGGGTATTCATGTTTTAAAACGCTAGGCTGGTGTTCTTATTTATAGGCTTACTGACAATGATTTTTTTTCATGTCTGAAAGAGAAAGCATCCCTGCTCCAAACATCTATCCTATTTTAATAACTGCTTGTTCATAACTTACAACATCAATAATACTGTTTCTTCTACAGTGGAATTATTATGCATCAGTGTGTACTGATGCTTTTCCTTTAGATGCAAAAACTAAACCCATCAAAAGAATAAAGCACCACTCTTGTTAAAACCAACAATAGCAAACCAAATTAGCCAATAAAACTTGGTCTGAAGTAAGCTAACATCTCATTTTTGAGTAGGCCTGAGAGAAAGCAGGTAGTTGGGTCTCCAGATAGACATAGGCAGTTGCATAGAAACAAATAAAACACTGTTCAGATGATGGGAAACACGAGCAGTAATTCATACAATCAGAGAGCTTTCAAAGGATCTCTCAGTCAGTAAAGCCTGCGTTGCTCTCCAGGAGCCGACTGGAGCGAGGTGGTTCCTGAAACAGAGCGTTTGGACACCAGCGCCCATCGTGCGAAGGCCCAGCTGGCCCAGAGATCCAAGCGGCAGCCACCGTCCCGCAGCAAACTCAAAGAGACGCTCAGCTCTCCAGCGAGAAGCGCACAGGTCACACAGAGCTTACGAAATTCATGACTGCCGTAAAAAAATATCCAGTACGTCATTTTTGACCAGTAGCATTGTTTTTGACCTCAGGGTGATAATGAGAGTCAGCCTGTGAGCCCTGAGTCTCCGCCTCCTCGTAGGAGATCAATCCAGGAGAGTTTGTCCCTGCCGGTCGTCATATCTTCCCCTGCTAACCAGCAGAAGGAAGAAGGATCTATTACGAGCAGCAGCCAATCAGTGCAGAGGGATCCTCAAGGCCCTGCCCTCTCCTCTCCTAAAGACTCCTCCCCCTCCAGCTTCCTGCGGAATGTAAAGAAGAGAGAATCCAAAGGCAAGGGCAAAGAAGTCAAAGGTAACAAGCTGGATTCAGGATCCCACTAGAATGAAGGGAATAAACATGGTCAACGTTGAATTGAATTGTGCTGTTTTACCTTTTGGATACATTCCACCCCCATTACAGCTTAGCCTGGAAATCCTGGAGTGTTTGTATTTTAATACAATTCTTGTATTTATTTAAGATGAGTCGACTGATGCAGCTGGGAAAACTAAAAGAAGATTCCCAGACTTTGGGTAAGGGCAGAACTGCACTCCTTTCTCCATAACATTTTAAAGTATAACCAAATTTTGTTTTGTTCTTGTTGTAAGTTCATTAAGGATTGTGTTGTTGTTTTTAATGCATTTTTTGACTTTTCATTATAGTGGTTTAAGGAAATCGGGAGGAAAAGGGAAAAAACTAAGCAAAGAAGCTACGAGGGCATCACTGGACAGCAGGTAGACATACACACACATTTGGTTTTCATGTTTTATACACATAATGGTTTTTATATTGTTTATGGCCGTTTATAAATTGTGTATTTCCCATACCCCTTACACAAAACTTTCTGCATTTTTAGATTTTCAAAAAACCTCATTCTGTTTGATTCTGAAATAAATAGAGCTTATATGTTCTTCTCCTCATGTCTCTATGTGTTTTGCGTTGTAGGGGTTCAGCCGAGTTACTGGAAGAGTCAGGGCTTCGAGTCTCCCCTTCAGAGTCTGTGACCTCCATCCCCACCTGCATGCCCTTCTCCTGGTTTGGAGACAAAGACAAAGAGCGAGACAGAGAGCCTTCGTCCTCGTCCAGCAGTCTCCCACACACCAGTGCAGACGCCAGCGAACACAACTCCAAAAACAAGGTGATATTTCTGCTTGAGGATTGATTCCCTTGCAGAGATTAAAACTAGTCCAGATCTCATAGCTTTTTAAAACAAAATGACCATGAACTGGTGTTTTGGTGTAGGAACAACTTTATTTATAAAACACTTATCTTAAGATGTGGAATGTGAATATACATAATGTGACAATATTCTATAATTACTCTTGATATTTTTACCCTCTTAGGCTAATGAATATAAATATTTGGCAACTTCCACACAATATGTGTGAAAGAGTGATTAAATGAGTTAATTTTCTTATTTTTCGTTTAGTTATTTCTAGCAAAAAAGAAAAAAAATACATTAAACGGGCACAAAACATGAACGAAAGTGATCCAATTAAGATATTAGATTTGCTGAAAACTAGATACGCATTCTAAATTAATATGTTAGTTAATAAAATAGTTCCCTTACAGTCAGTCACTATGATGTTACGTCATTGACTGATGTCAGGAGGCCAATCGACTCTGATCCTTGGAGAAAACGCCAATGAGAATTGGCCAGTGGCTTTTGCATGCCTAGCCACTCCCCTGTACATAAGATGGTGGCGTGCAAACCACCATTAGCTTTTCTGCTTCTGGCCTGATCACATCGAAGGAGAACTAAGAAGAAAGAAGTTACCTGTTGCTGGAAGAAGATTTTAAGCTGGAGATCGTCCTGCAGATACAGTGGAGAAGATCGGTCTAAAAGAGCAATTTTCTAACAGCTGCACGGTCACAAAAGCATGTCCTCTGGGGCGGTGGTTTGCTCACCTCGACTCACGGTCACGATCGCTGTTTCACTCGTCTGGGTCCAGAGGTTCATGAGGAACCTTCCTTCGTTCTCGCTACTATTGATGGGAATTCCCTGGGCGAAATGTGCGATTGCGGGGCACTTGTGCCTGCAAAATGCCGCTGCCAGGACGAATCGTCTCTGGTCCAAAGCCTCTAGACTGTCGTAAGCTCTCGCTGACAAAGCTTACGGGCGACAGAAGTCTCAGCGTGGTCCCTCGGTCAGTTGATGTCCACTTTCGTGACCCAGTAGCCCAATTTTAGGCTGTTCCTGGTGTGGACGGGTAATGCCAACAAAGTTCACTTTCTCGATGTGCCCGTCCTCCAGGTCAGCCTCTTCAGTGATATTGTTGGGGACTGTGCCCAGCAGTTCTCTGCAGCAGGTATAGGTCATTATTAAAATATTACCTCTGTGTGATTTTAAAACTCTGTGTGCCGTACCCTCGTCTGACCATTGCCCAAGACGCCCCCGGTGGATCCCACCAGCTCCGCCCCTGGCAGCTCTGTAGGAGGTAATGCCTCAGGAGGGGCATAGAGCCAGCTGCCGTGAGGGGATGTAGCCCACCCGAATTGGGCCGCCGTTAAAGTCTCCTAGACTGCGGAGATTGTTCCTCAGGGACACTGATTTCTACACCGCAATCTCGGGGGAGGGCCGAGGGCTTTTCTACCGCTGCTGCTGCTGACCCACAGGTCACCTGTCAGATCAAAATGCAGTAAAATAATATTGAAAATCTTATTTAATATTATATATTAGTCAATTAAATATTACAATTTAAAATTGTTAAACCTCTTTATTACATTGTTTTATTTACATTTCTTTTAAATTGTAATTTATTCCTGCATTTTCAGTATCACATGATCCTTCAAAAAATGATTCTAATATGCTGATAAAAGTATCTAATATTCAAATAAAAGTATTAATTTCTTTTTAAAAATCTTATTGATCAGAGAGTTTTACAGAGCAGTGTATGTATGGACTTCTTACCTAGTGCTGAGAACAAACCAGCTCTCTGCCAAACACACGACATAGCTAAATAATAAACAACAAATATCTGGCATCCAGCTGGACTTGCTTTAATTTGTTTGTAATTGTGAGTTGCTAAGGAAGAAGCAGCGTTGAAATGTGTTGGGTCGAAGCCTGCAGCCATATGGATGTGATCTTTTATCCGACTTGAGCCAAACAGACTCGGGTCCATGTGTGAGAAAATGAATTCAGCAGCTCTTTGATCCCTCTCTTTTTCATCAGCTCCAGCTGAAGCATGTTTTGTAAAGGTTTGGGACAGTGATGTCATATTATTTACCCCTTTTCCCGTACAGACAAACCTCTCCTGGTCATCTCTTTTCAGTCGCTCCTTAGATTTGGTACAGTATATTTGTCTTATAAGCGCTGATAGAAATTTGATTTAGTGATGTAGTGAAATTCTTGCCAAATATCAAACCTTGTGTGTTTTAGTGAGCTTTAGTATAGAAACACACTAGTGTGTGTGTGTGTGTGTGTGTGTGTGTGTTAATTGAATGCAGTGCACTAGATGCATGATGCAGCTTCTGATTTAATGTTATTTGATTTGTACACTCACTCTTTTTCTGCAAGTGATTATTTTTTTCAGCCTTCAAATACACTTTTTTTTTTTTTTGTCAAATCAACGTAGATGCATTACACTGCTTATCTGGTTTAGTCAACACAGTCTCATGGAAATTCATAACTATTTTATATAACTGTTCTCATTCGTATGTTTTTGTATGATGTACTCGTGCTCCAGTGATGGTTGTGTTTATGGGTGGACCTCCATCCTTACTTTTTTTGTAAAAATTAGAAATGTACAGGTACACAAACATGGTTCAGTACGTACCTTGGTTTTGACATCACTGTTTGATTTAAAAAAATAAAATAAAATAATACCTTAATGGTTTGAACCCTAGCAAGGGCAAGAGTTGGGCGTTCGGCTCAGTCTCTGTCTGCCCCCGGAGGAAGGCATGAAAACATGAAAAGGCGGAGAAGGGGTGGAGGAGGGATGCACGAAATTCAAGATGCAGAAGAAAGGAAAGCAGGGATATTTATAGCGATTTTGATTGGGTACGAATTGACGAGGAAATTGATTTGATGATGAGATGCCAGCAGTGAATGATTAATTCGTCCAGCGATCCCCTCGAAATAGTTTTTTGCAAAACATTCACTTAGTGTTTGTTTATTTCCTACGGAGCCCTTTAAGGGATGTGGTGGAGGAAAAAAGTCGGGGTGAGTAAAAAAAAATTCTTTCCTCCTTTTTCTCGCAAAACGATTTGCATTCTCTGACGCTTGACAGCTGATGGTTCCATATGCGCGTTAAGATCGCTCTCGCTTTCGGTCGCTGCAGCACCGCCTCTAATGTTGTTTTTTTCCTCCACCACGTCCCTTAAGGTGCTCCGTAATTTTGCAATAAAACTAGTAGTTTTAAGATAAAGCGATAAACTGCCGTATGTCGGTCTGTCACGCCATCAGGGAGCATCATAACAACGTTTATTATTTGAATTTCCTGATAAAACAAAAATGTAAATGATTTGTTTAGTACAAATTCATACTGATTAAAGGTCCTCAAAGAAAATTTACGGTACGAATACGTGTACTGTTAACACCCAGTTACAAATAAACCATACATCATACAAATTCATACGAAATCTCCACCTCATAAAATAGTTTTCAAAATGCATTTTCATGTGAGATTGGGTTGGGTTTAGTATGTTGCCCTGTCTTGTACTGTTATAGTATGTTGTAGTCGTCGATAAAAAGTAGCTGTAGGAGGGGGTGGTCAACCAATATGAGTTATACATACCCAATATTATGCAATATTAATAGGGCTAATTTTGATTACGCTATTTTAATTGATCTTAATTTTCAAGAAAGCAGCAACTCTGTTATATTTGAGTTTGGACTTGTAAATTTAAACCTTTAAATAATATATAAATGTACCAACTGTAGGGATGCACTATACTATCGGACTGATATCGACTAATATGGGCTGTAAATGTAAAAATTGGCATCGGCTCAGTCTGAAAAAAATACACTGATATAGCTCAGCGATAAGAGGAATACATTAACTCACATGTGCTCAGGGTGCTAGTGATTAGATCACGTCAGCAGTGTGGCTTACTCTTGAAGCAAAGACTTTTTGAAGCAAAGAGAGAGATTAGGAGACTCTAGGAGCCCTTTCTCAGAGAAGGAGAAGGGGGCGCTGTTAGCCTACTTGTGATTCAATTAAAGTACCCTTCACAAATAACATTACGGCTGTTTTTCTGATTAAATAAAGCAGTAATTGAAGTCATAAAATTAGTATGTTTTGATTTAAAGGTCAGAAGCTATAGCTTACACCAAAAAACCCCACACTTGACACTTGTAAATCAAATAATTGAAAATATAATGATTTAATCATTAATGTGTAATGTTTTCATTTTTTACATTTTTACAAATCTTTTGCTTACATCTACAAATGTTAAACCTTAAAATAAAATGTTAATACTGCATCTGTCTAGTGGAAAATGTAGCAATATATAGATAATGATATATAGTTTATTTTTAAAGCTTCAAAGTGCTGTCAAAAACCTTCATTATTGTTTATTTAATTCTAACAAATAAGTTATTTTTAAAAACTAATATATATATATATATTGGTATCGGCCAAAATGAGTTGAAAAATATCGGCATATCGGATATCAGCAAAATTCCAACATCATGCATCCCTAACCAACTGACATGTTTTACTGTAAACCTTAGTGCTTTTAGAACTTTTTGGTTGAGAGATTGTATTCCTTAAAGGAATAGTTCACCCAAAAATGAATTTTTGTCATCATTTACTCACCCTTGTGTTGTTTCAAGCCAGTATGAGTTTCTTTCTTATGTTGAACATGAAAAGAAGATATTTTTGAGAATGAAACAGTTGTTGGTCCCCATTGACTTTCATAGTATTTTTCCCCTATTTTGGAAGTCAGCGGGGATCAAAAAGTGTGGTTCTTCAGGATTCTTCTTTTGTGTTTAACATAAGAATGAAACTAATACAGGTTTGAAACAACCTTGGGGCGAGTAAATGATGACTGTTTGTTTTATTATTGGATGAGCTATTATTTTAAATTCGCATGTACTGTAGCTGAAGCCATTTATAACCAAATGAATCAAGATCAAAATCGGATCAAATCAAGAGCTTGTGATTCCGAGTCAAATTGATTCATGAAATCTGTGTCAATACTTTAAATATTCCTCAAAATATGTGAAAACTACTTGCAGCAGATTTTACCCAAATGTTTACTGATCAATCGGTCTGGTCAGTGTATCGATCGGACACTTCCAGTAGCCATTCTGTAACACTGTTGATGATGTTACTCGCTGAAGCTCATTCTTCTGGTTTAAAGAGCTGAAGCTCCCCCAATCCTTGTGTTTGGATAACAAATCCTGCTCTCTGTGCCCGTTCCAGAGTTTGTCAGTGCTAGATGATTCAAACCCCAGCAGTCCTGCTTCTGATTTTTCTGGGCTGGTGGTGGAGCCCAACCTGTCAGGCCGCTCTCATACATTAACCTTCTCCTCCAGCGAGGTGAGTGCAGATCAGACACGACTCTCACCACCGGTCATTTGCATGCATTTCCAGCCATAAACGTGTCGTCTGGAAGGTCAAGTATTGTGTTGTGTCTCTTGCTCTTTGCTCGTGAGTGCTGATTGTGTTCCCAGTTTGTTTTCATGTAGATGCATGTTTTTGCATGACTCATGGATCAGATGCATGCTTTGAGTTCACTCCATGTTCGGTGCACAAAAATCACCCCACATCCATTCATGTGTTCTCTGCAGTAACTAAATAGCAAGTGCATTAAACGGCTGATGTGTGTGTATCAGATGTTGGATGAGGAGCCTTGTTCTGGAGGGAAGGAGTATCACTGGCAGAACCGTCCTGTCTCTGATTGGACGTCCCAGCAGGTGTGTCATTGGCTGATGGGTATGAACATGGATCAGTACACACCTGAGTTCAGCACACAGGCCATCGATGGACAGCAGCTCCTCAGCCTGGACAGTGACAGACTGAAGGTGAGCAGGACGTGCTCTCGTGGATGTATTTGAAAGAGAACTGTTGCTAATCTGACATGAGCTGCCATTAGTGGCTCCTTAATTAGGAATATCTTTTTGATTTGGCTTGGGCTTTATAGTGCTTTATAAAAATCTCGAGATATTCATTTTTTTGAATATGAATTTTGTTGTTTTGGTTTTTTTTTATCCCAGAAATATCCCAAATTACAATGGAAATGTAGTTGATATAAATGTATAAAAAAATGTGCTAATGTATTAAAATTGTAGTGTTTTTGGAAAGGAGGATTTAAAAGATGAATTGAGAAGAATTGTATTTCCATTGTATAATAACTGTAGTCTAAATATACGAGAATTATAAACAACCCAGCCGGAACCGATAATAAAGTCGTTCAGTGATAGCGCCTTAAAGTTTCCAGGTTTTAACAATTGTATAGAACTTTTATATTTCAAATTACTTGAGAGACGTATATTTTAAACTCATTTCAACTACTTTGTTTTAAACCCTCACCCTCACATAATAGGAATGGTTTTTACCAATACAATCATTAAAACGTAGTTGATCCAGACTGACTTACACCAATGTGTAAAGTCCATGACTTGAAGAAGAATTCTTTAATGATTTGGCCGTCACTCTCAGTCCACACCAAAAGAAGGGTGGTGAAACTAAACTGCAAGCACAATCTTTCAGGAAATGCATTTCACAATACATTTTTAAAGGGCATTAAGAAGACTGCAAGATGTTGCTTAATTGTATTCAAGGATGGTTTGGTTTTTAATGCTCTCCACAGGCTCTGGGTGTTTCCAGTCAGAACGACCGAGCCACCATCAAGAAGAAACTGAAGGAGATGAAGAAAACACAAGAGAAGATGGAGAAACAGCGGGAAAAGCGTGAGAAAGAGGCCAGACGCAGCGGACGGCTGCCTGCCAGCACTGACTCTGTGTGCTGAGGATGTTCAGGAGGATATTTCCTCTTAGTTCTTGACGCACTCCATTGGCGGACTGTTACAACACATAAGAGCCACTCGAATACGGTCAGTAACTCCAGATCACCAGGTCATATCTGAGTTCACCTCAGTCTGTGCAGCACGAATCATCTACAGGTAGTGAATTTACTAAGAAAAGTGTTTACAGATTGTACCCATCTCTGGGCATGTTGCCTTCACTGTAAAAAGAAAAAAAGATGAGTTTTTATCAGTATTTTGGCTTAAGTAAAATATCTCAACATTCCTGAATAAGAGATGCATTCGCATAAGAAAAGGGAAAAAAAAGTTACATATTCACACAAATTTTTAGAGAATATAACATTTTGGTTTCTATGAAAAGATTACATTTCATGAATTACAGCATTTAATTTAAAGTGCATCCTCTGTAAGCAAATACATATATATTCATGTAGATCATTTCACTGGAAAAAAAGACAAAATACTGATTCATAAAATGATTTTTTCAGTGTTCTGATTAAGATGTTAGACTAGCTTGGCTATCCAATTCATAGCAGACCAAACATTTTATTAGATTTAACTGTATTTTATGATACCACTGTAGGAGCTATAAAAGAAAGCAAACTTGCTAAGGGATATATAAATATTTAGATGTCTATTTTCACAACTTTGCCACTAATATTGTGGCACAAATAGTGCTTTCAAAAAGATTTCTAATTGTATTGTAGGAGTACTTCTGGCCTGTGGTGCTAAACGGGTCATTTTGCTGGATCCTTGTACAGTCGAGTGATATTGAGCACTATATTTTTACTGAAACAAAAGGGGAACGTGGTTTATAAATGTACAAATGAAATATTTTATGCACAACTATTAGCGTAGCTTTAAGGAGGAGACATGAACTTTTGTACACATTTTCTACTAAGTAGAATAGCTTGTTGGTTAAAACCATTTTGCTAATTCTAAAAGCAGAGAGTGAAACTCAAAGTTGAAGGTGTTTGTACATCTCATCTTGTTTGTTGTTTTTATTTGGATGGTTACTGCTTTTATATTGTGGATATGGGTCAGCAAATACATAGCTGTTACGCAGTGCAGCATAGTTTTAGCAGTGGCCCAAACTGTATTTGACTAACAGAGGCTGTAATGATTGTAATGATGAGTTGGCTCCTGTCGTCCTGATTCTGTGTCCTGTGCTTATATTTTTCTACTTTGTAAAATAGATGATTTTGAACAAACAAAAAAATCAAGCTTTCTATCTGGTACAAAGTGCATAAGCTGCAAAATAAATGCTTTCACCTCTTGTAAAAAGAAAAGACTGTGTTTACTGAGTCCAATACCTTCACACTGGAAACATGTTCAAAAAGTCAAAAATGGATTACTAACTAACTGCGTTATTTTTTCAGTAACGAGTAATCAAACCAATTACTGCTTCCCCGTTACAACGCCGTTACCGTTACTGACAATCAAATGTGGCGTTACTATAATTTATTCTAATATGATTAGCATGTCTCAGTCCGTCTCAATGGATGCTAGTGTAGCTGTATTTGACGAGTCATAAACTCTGTGAAGACGCACGGGTTCTTTAGAAAGATGAAGCGCAAGAGAGTCTTTCATAGCATGCAGACTTGAGGCGCTACGTGTGAACCATATTCTGTGTTTTCTGTCAAAATAACGGATTTCATTTGGACTTGGTGGGCGGGACTAATGCGCTAATGACAATCTTATTGGCTGTCGCTCACCTATTATTGTCCCTGTTTTGATTGCAGCAAATCAAATCGAGCGAACGCATACTACGTGATTAATATTCATGAACCCTGCAGCTCATTAATACTTAGTGCATTTTATATTGTTATAGTTTTATCTTATAATTCTTTACCCCGGTCTTTATAGAAATATTAAATGATAAAGAAGCACCACCACCAGTTAGTTTCATTAATTTAACATTTAATATTGTGAGCATCCAACTTTGCCATTTGATTTTTTTTTTTTTTTTAGTAATGAATAGTTACTTTCTCTGGTAATTAGTTACTTTTATAAGGCTGTAACTCAGTTACTATTTGTGATAAGTAACTAGCAACTATAAATAATAACTTTTTTAAAGTGATGTGCCCAGCACTGCCTGTTCAGTCATTGGCTCAATGAATCAATTACCAAGATTGATTCAGATCGACTGAAGATTCGAATCATTTGCTCCGTTCAAGCAAGCGATTCTCCGCGTAGACTGCCGAAGTCACGTGATTACCTTAAACGATCTGCTAGGCTGGGAGGAAATCGTCTTTTTTTTAACCAGTTTTATTAATTAGCAGTTTTTATTATTATTATTTTGACATTGGTAGTTAATAGTCTCTAGTAGCCAAGCCCTTCAAATTAATAAAAGAACATATAGGCTACAGGAACTTAATATTTAATTGTATTTGATTTTGTAAATTGCATTTAGTAGATTACATTTTCAATAAAACATTTGCAATAGGTTTGCAAAAGTTGGTTGTACAGTACCCACGTTTGGGCGTCACTGATTGATTGGAGGCCTTCAAAACACTCCCCCTTCATCCCAGTGTGCATACTATCCAGCCTATTTGCCTGTATATTAATACAAATCACTAATATCACACAATTTAGGATGGATAGCACACATACTGGGACGCAGACTGTTGCCAATTTAGTCATTTTGTTTGAAGATTTGGCCAGGTTTTATTCTACCCTAGCACATTTTTTTTACCTAGCAACAAATTTAGCTATTTTTATAATGTACTTAACAACTTTTAAAAACTTTTGATGAATCAATTACACAAAAGGAGGAAAGCAAATGAATTGATTATGATTAATTTCTGATATACCGTTTAGAAGCTTATACCTGTGATTGTTGATCAGTAGGCTACACTGGACAAAATCTAGAAAAATAGAGAAGTAATTTATACATTTTCTGTTGTAACCCGAAAACACTAAATACATTGCATAATTTAAATTGCAGGGAAAACACCTGTAACAAATAAAAATTCCTTTATATTAACATCTAGACCGTGCCCAGACTTCAGACTTCTAGATCACAGCGTAGGCTACTAACTACCAATACACTGCCCCAAATGATAATTTCTCAATGTATAGTTTTACTAGCTGTTAATAATAAACTAATTATTGAATAATGTTGTATTTAAAGGTATTTATATTTTAATGCATTTATATTATTTTACGAACAAATATAAACCAACACATTTTTTGCTGAGATGGCAACAAATCAACCTTCCTCAAGCAACTTCCAATCAAATCACTGCGGTGCATGAATGTCGCGTCTTGAAAAACACTGAAAGTGCATGTTTATCACACACCATATTGCTTTATTGAAACAGGATGAGATACAAACCACTGAACACTCGTTTAAAACCGGTCAAAAGAAGACAATTCATATGCGTTTGTTCCTTTTTTTTTTGTTACTTGGTTGAAGCTGATCATTTCCTAGTGCTGTGAAGCATTTAACACTTTCAGACCCTTCTCACACTTTATATATTTATATACATTTTAAAAAGCTCTGCGAACAAGATGTACTACAGTACAAGGGACTGTACAAGGATTGTGAAGTCCCAATTATGCCGGTATATATTACAGCCCACAACTGTGACGAGCTTGATATCCAGATCACAATGTGTGCGTTTAAAGCAAACATAATCAACACTTTGGTCTGTCTCGTTATGACAGAAAAATTCATACATACTGACTTACACATTCAAATGTAAGATTATTAAATCATGAAACACATACTGCATCGCACTCAAAAATAATACATGCTCAAAATACACCAGAATTGCAAAAGCATAATTGTGTCTCTGGGAAGTGATGGCACTAGCAACACCTGCGCTTACTGACAATACTGGTACAGTGCAAAACTTTGAGCGTTCCAGCATGCTCTTCTGTGTATTCCCAGTCTCTTCCGTCTTGGATCCTGATCTACACAGGGTAAGGTGCTTTATTGGGTCTGCAGAGAGGGAGCGTGGACGAGACACAAGCGTTGAGGTCAGACTAGAAGCTGCGGAAGGTGGTCATGTCCTTGGGCTCTTTGCTGGGGACACACCAGTCATCCGCTTCATGGATGGTCTTATAATGCTTCCAGGCGGATTTGTTGTAAACGGGAAGCCTCTCGATGGACTCGGTGCACAAAGCCTTCAGGGATTTAAATACATGATTACGCATGGAATCCAGAATTTCAATCAAGCTTTATTTCAGTAAATATGAACTAAACCAGTAAAATAGTATTACAATAACAAAAATAGCATATTCAAAAAGAATAAATTAACATGTTGTTTATTCCTGTGATTTCAAAGCTGAATTTTCCTTCAGAAATCATTCTCAAGAAACATTTCTGATTATTATCAATGCAGTTGAGATGCTTCATTTTGTCTGAAAGCTGTTTGTATTTATTATAGGACTATTAAGTTTTTTTTTGCGCATTGTTAAGAGTTCAAATGTTGGTTTTGACTATATTTTTCCACGTTACTGTGAAGACAATAAGGCTTAACGATGGACAAAAATCTTGAAATTTTGTATAGTACCAAGATAAAAGAAGCAAATCTATGAATGGTATTGAAAACAGTGGAATCTCTCTTAGGATAACCTGAAGAAAGAAAAAACACGCGCAGACTTTGATCGATTGAATAATTGTGGCATCTGTAACTGGAAATCCATTAGAAGATTGATTAATTGTGCAGCCCTATAAGATAATGACATGTTTCTCCATTGCTGTTCAAGCATTTAATAAAATGTCCATGCAAAATATGCTAAAATACAATTTACTTTTTATGCAAATTGTTATAAAAAATACATTAGATTTGGGAGGACGACGACCAGAGGTGGTTATAGGGTATGGTACTCACTCTGATATAAATGACAGCATCTGTGCCAAATCCCTCCATGGAGTAGAGCTTCAGGTCACCTTGGAAATATCTGGCATAAAGTCTGGAGATGGGCAACCCATAGCCAAAACCAGCCTGTGACCAGGAGACGACAAACAAAACAAGGAGAAGGAGATCAAGAAATGCAGGAAGACAATTACTAAACCACAGCAACAGTTTCTGAGCACTCAAAAAATGAAGAGAACGTGGGAGTGTACTGAGAGTATAATCAGATTTCAGACCAGAGGAGTGGCTGGAGACGTGTCCATCTGAGGACGAGGAGCCGTGGAGTATGTGTATGTAAACAACCTGTCAATCTTCCTCAGCGGGACTCCGCCTCCACGATCACTCACCTATGACAGAACATTCATGTTAAACAGCCTATTTTGGATCAAGGACTTTGCCATTACACTTTAGTAACTTTATTTACTTTCAAAAGTTGATTTGATCAAAAACGCCATCCATAATGGTTTAATATTTTAATAGATCGTTTATTCCTGTGATCAAAGCCGGATTTTCATTCTTCAGTGTCACACGATCCTGCTTCTGCTTATTATTATTATTATTAATTATTACATTTTCTGTGAAAATGTGTTTTTTCAGGATTCTTAGAATAAAAAAGTTCAGATAAGCAGCATTTATTTGATACATATATATATTTTTTGTAATATTATTTGTCTTTACTGTGAAGTAAAAAGTTGAACTTAAAATACCAATTATGTTTTTTAAAATCATCGTTTTGGTGTGTGCTTAAAAAAAAAACAGAAACACGTTTGATCAATTAATGCATCAATGCATTCAGCTTTTTAAAGGTAATTTTAGGACCTCTGGGAAATATATGATATGATATGTAGATTAATTAAAAAAAGCTTTCATTCGGCGGTAACTCCGCTCTAAGTGAAGCTTGAAATCTGAAAAGTGCACCGTGTATAAACTCATTTTTAAAATGAATTCAACAATGAAATTGAGCAAAACATTTGGTCATTGATAAATTATGTAAATAAATTTACAGGGTTTCTGCAGGAATTTTTAAGACTTTTTAAAGACCTGCAAAAATAAAATGAATACCACATGAGCGGCGGATTGTAATGTCTCTAGTATTTTATAGCACTGTATAAAGCATAATTTACAATTCAGATGCAGATGTTCACTAAAACAAAACGTTTTATATAATTATAAACGTTACATTTCAGCCATTTTTTTTTAAATGGGTGTCAAAAGTATTTTTAGTACAATTATTATCATATAAATGAAATAACAAATTAGAGGTGTGCAATAAATATATATATATATATATATATTTAAATAAATACATGTATGAGTGTGTTATTGTGCTGATATCTTAAAGATTACATGACATGGTCAGCTGACTCCTGAACTTTTTTTTATATTCTTTTTGATATTTTACCTTTAAGCCTTTCTTTTGAAAGTGTGCATCATCTTTTGAATCACATTTTTGCTATTACCAAGCATTAAATTAAATCAGTATCAACAAAATTAATCTCTGCAATGCATCTCAACTGATATTTAGAGTTTAATGCAGCTCAGAGGGACACAGAACGCTAACCCGCAGTTACAAATGCACAACTAATCTTTTGATATTTGAAACGTAAAAAGTTGAAAACTAATGTTTGAAATCCTTTTTTTTTTTTTTTGGCGTAAAATTGTAAAATATAAACAGCCAGTAGGAGGCAGCATGTCACTGATAACAAGCGAGAGAAACCAAAGAACTCCAAAAGCACAGGAAAATACAACAAAGAATACGGTTTACATTTAGTGCGTCAATTCTGCATTTTATGCCAGACTCTAGCTCTGTATTCTTCTTTGGGTGTGTGTGTCCAAGCAGCGTGACCCGTGCGTCTTCACACTACAGTTTATGCTACACTCACATGAACCGATAATAAATTACAGTAACAGTGCATTTTACTGTCAGTAATGGCACTGTAACAAGGGAAACAGTCATGTGTTTGATTACTCGTTACTGGGGGCACAAAATGAAGGCGTTAGTAATGCCGTTTATTTATAACCGCGTTAGTCCCATCACTGGAAAAACAAAAAAACTGATTTGACTGATTCTGTACCTTCACAGTCAGGTCCTCGTGGCCGAGCACGATCTGCACGTGCACTGGAGGATATTGCATGGCGTCCTCATAAAGCTCCATGGTAGCACGCATGGCATTCTGCAGGAGTCAAACGACGTATTTATAGCTCAGCACACTGCGAGCAAAGCCATTCACTCTACATCACACCTCATCTAAAAACTCTAATTACACTCACAACTTTGGCAAATATGTAAATATTCTCTCCATATGAGTGCATACTTCAGCAATGAGAAGCAAAGTACAGCACCTTAAAGAGCTCAAACACCATGTGATATAGATGAGACGGCACATAAACCACAGCAATGGGTTTATCAGGTCCTTTAACTGCAGAGAAACAAGAGAAACAGCAGTCGTTCTTCCAACCGAAAGCTAAGTCACATGACTAATAGTAAATATGCATGAAGTTACCATTAAATTCTTCCAGTACCAACTCAGGTGAGTTCATATAATACCGGTCACAAAGATTTCTGGCATTTTCATAAGCATCTGAAATACAGGAACAGTAGAAAGTTTAAACATTGAACAGGAAAAATTGATGTTTTATAGATTCTGAAGAAAACATAACTGGTGCTCGTCAAGAAAAAAGTTGCGGTCATGATTCCAGTGCGCTGTGGATGTTTGCCAAAGCATTGCTACACTCCGTCTTAACATGCTTCGGGTGGTTGCTTCAGATCAAATATGATTCAGGTCATATTTCAACTCGATTTATAAATAAATGAATATGGCTTAAATGAAGTCTACAATGCACCCCTTTCCCCATTTCAGCAGAAACACAATGAAAAAATATTCATACATTAAAATCAAGGTAACAATTTATTTATGCTGTGACAAACGTTTTATTTTTATTTTTGGGACGTTTCTATTGCGATTGTTGTATAATACTGTATTCCTAAATCTAAGTATTTAGTCATCATGGTAGCAATGCTCATATAAACATGAAATACTCCTTGTAAGATGACTAGATGGTTACTTTGAACTTTAGGTTTGTTCTCAGTTAGCTTTCTAATAAGACTCTTATAAATTACTGTATTCTATTCTATTCATACATTAAAGTATTTATTAATCATTTGCTGTCCTGAATTTACTTTATGCGGATTTAAGGGAAAACAAATCTAAACATGAATGCTTTTTTTATTATTATTATTATTATTAAAGTACTCAATTCTCGTTTTTAGATTAATTATCATTACCTCATTAATAAAAAGCCTAATTATTGCTGCATGTTTATGAGATAGGGCTAGGGTTAGATAGATCTCAGTGACCTTTCACAACATCCATGACACGACAGCTGGGGTCAATGCTACCGATCTGTTTGGGATGAGCAGGGTTGTCACGTATCTTTCCCCCAAACAGCAGAGCTGGAAACACACAGATATCAGGTTATTGACATGGAATCCTCTCACTGATGGTGAAACAGCACAGCTCGATGTTTCCTGCGTGACGGATCAATGCATGACACACTGATGGCTGGGAAACATGTAAACATGTCCATCAGTGCTGCTAGTCCAATCTACAACTTCCAGAAGACCCATTCATCCAACTAGGCCATTATAAAGATTCACAGAGCACTAGATGTGTGTGTGTGTGTGTGTCTCACTGTGCTGGTTCAGGAGCATTCTGATCGAGATCCTGCTCATGTAGAAGCGGTCCAGGAAGTACTGGATGTTCTGGCTGGTGACCGGGTCGGTTCCGTAGGTCTCCTTATATTCCACCACCCCTTGAGCCATGGTGGGCACCACATCATTGTGCCGGTTTCTGATCTTAATCACAGCATCTGTGAAGCTAAAAAAAAACAAGTGTGTGTGTTTGTTAGCACAGGTAGGACTGGAAGGTAGAGATCTTCTTCTTGGGTCCACTTGGACTGAAAACCAAGTGCATTTGGGTTCAAAACACAGAGTAGTTAGTATCCTCGGGTTTGGGATCACTTTAAATAAATGCGATTTCATCAAATACACCAGTTATTTTAATACATGCCAAACTTTCATATTTCATTTTGAGCATCTAGCAGTATTTTATGTAAAACGAACAGAATTTAACAGCTTTTTTTCTTTTGAGCAACATTTCATAATATATACAGTGGGTACGAAAAGTATTCAGACCCCCTTAAATGTTTCACTCTTTGTTATATTGCAACCATTTGCTAA
>JAUMHI010000259.1:240492-262810 GCA_032359435.1 Enteromius unitaeniatus | reverse complement strand
CCAATCAAGACAGATTTCACAGCAGATTCAGAGCAGGTCACGCTGGGGCGTTCCCAAAATGCGTCTCGACGCAGTGTCTCGTTCCTTCAAGGAACAGGGGTTATATGCATAACCCTGAGACATTTTTTTTTTACGCCTCAGGTGTTTTTCTTGTTCTTGCTATTCTGTTGAGTTAGGGTAAGCCAATTTGGTCCTGCTCTGCATTCCTGTTGTCTCCGAGAGGATGGGGAATACTTGCTGCCATAGTTCTTGGGACAGTGGTGAGTTCATGTGTTTTTTTTTCTTCTTGTTTTTTGTTGCACCAGATAAGGTCTATTTATGCTATGATAACTACTGACTTCATGTTTTTGATGACACTGTATAAGTGGCATTACTACTAATTGCCATAACAATGCAGGAGTGAATATTACATTTGTTAGTTGGAATGTGAGAGGAATGGGGCACCCAATTAAGAGGGGAAAAGTGTTTACACATTTAAAGTCGCTGTCGGCTGGTATTATTTTTCTTAAGCAAACACATATTAGACCCAATGAACAAATGCGGCTGAGGGCAAATTGGGTTTCACAAGTTTATCAAGCCACTTTCTCCTCTAAAGCTAGAGGTGTGGCTATACTTTTAAAAAAATCTATTCCTTTCCGAAAGCACTCTGTGATACCTGACCCAGCAGGAAGATAAATTATTGTGTCTGGATTTATTAATAATTTCCCAATTACGTGTGTTAACGTGTATGGACCAAATATAGAAAATCCAGTTTTTTTTTTTTTATTATTCAGGCTTATACCAGACACAAAATCAACTACCTTAATAATTGGGGGGGACTTTAATTGTTATCTGGATCCTTATTTGGACCGTCAATCTTCACAAAATCTTGTGGATGTATGGAGATTACTCAACCCGACTGCTCATGATTATTCTTTTTTCTCTTCTGTCCATAAATTGTATACACGTATTGACTACTTTATCATTGACTCGAAACTCATTCAGGGGGTTACTTATTCTAAATATCATAATATTCTTATCTCTGATCATTGCCCTATCTCTATGGGTCTGAAAATTTCACTAACATAGGCACAGTATTGCTGGAGTTTTAATCCTCAATTACTAATGGATAAACAATTTCAATCTTATACAACTGAGTGTATAGGCCAGTTTATGAAGACCAATGACTGTCTAGAGCTGAATGATATAGGGTGCCAATTTCTAGATTAGTAGACTTTCCTAAACTTAATGAAAGTGCCAGAGAGGAATTAGAGGAACCGTTCTCTCTCTGTGAAATTTTGGAGGCGATAAATTCCTTCTCAAATGGGAAAGCCACAGGCCCTGATGGATTCAGTGTGGAATTTTATAAGGCTAATGCAAATTTGTTTATTTCACTCCGTGTTTAATATTTTGTTTAAGTCTATGGCTTTGTTTTAGGTGTATATCTTTCACTGTATGTGGTGCATTTTCCATTATATGTTTTTGTTTGTTTTTTTCTTTTCAAGTTGTACATATATATATATATATATATATATATATATATATATATATATATACATATAGTTTGTGGTATTCTGTTTTTTGTATTTTCAGGAAAAACATTTTTTTAATCTGTTATAAATAAAATACGATGTGTTTTTCTGATTCACTGGTTTCACCCAGCCTCCTGCTTCCTCCTCCTCTCCAAGCTGCTTCAAGAGACTTTTTATTTTTCCTTACTCTAAGCTTCTTATTTTAGAGAAAACCTTTAGGAACATTTAGAAAAGGTTTAATTTTAAATGTGCTATTTTCATTATTGCATGTAGGCATGTTTCTTTATTTTCTAATAAAATCAACACTCACAGAGCTTTTGTACAGTTGATCACAGCTGGTATCAGTCTTCTTCTCCCCTCGTCTGATGTGTTGTATTTCTTGAGCTCAAATTCATCAAGCGGCTCCTCTGACATCTGAAGCATGTAGGCGATTGTTGAGCAATGAGCAGTAGAGAGTTTCTTCTCTGAGTGTTTGTTTGATTTCACAAACTCCTGAATCTCTCTGGACAGAGTCTGATCTTTCACTTCCAGCAGACAGAGGAACAGATTAATGGATTGACCAGCTGAGAGATGTTTTTGCACTTGTTTGTGTTGCTCATTAATTTCACATGCATCATTATCATCAAGACTTTTAATTTTGTGTTTAATATACTGTGTGGTTTCTCTGATGCTCTCTGAGCTGTTCTCTATGTGTGGCAGTAGATCCTTTAACAGTCTCTGATTGGACTCCAGTGAGACGCCCAGCAGGAACCGCAGGAACAGATCCAGCTGTCCATTCTTATACTCAAGAGCTTTATTAACTACTCTTTTATTCAGCTTATGAAGTGAATCAAACCATGCGTCTGTAGTGTTGCTAATGTGGTTGTAAAAGACATGGAAAGCAGCAAGAAACTCCTGAACACTCAGATGAATGAAGCAGTAGACTCTCCTATGAAGAATCACAAATTCCTCCTTAAAGATCTCAGTGCAAATCCCAGAATACACTGAGGCATCAGTGACGTCTATGCCGCTTTCAATCAGGTCCTCCTCATAGAACATCGCATTGCCCTTCATCAGCTGTTTGAAAGACAGTTTAGCAAGTTTCACAATCACTTCTCTGTTGGACTGCTGGAGTTT
The DNA here is from genome assembly GCA_032359435.1 of Enteromius unitaeniatus. Classification (NCBI taxonomy): domain Eukaryota; kingdom Metazoa; phylum Chordata; class Actinopteri; order Cypriniformes; family Cyprinidae; genus Enteromius; species Enteromius unitaeniatus. The sequence continues at coordinate 260,183 of JAUMHI010000259.1, read as the reverse complement.
CTCTGGATCTCTTTCTTCATACTTCTGGTTCCTCATGTTGATCTGAATCAGCAGGAAGTGGATGTACATTTCAGTAAGAGTTTCAGGAATTTCTGCACTCAGATCTTCTTCCAGGAGCTTTTGAAGCACAGTGGATGAGATCCAGCAGAAGATGGGGATATGACACATGATGTGGAGGCTTCTTACTCTTCTGATGTGAGAGATGATTCTGTTGGCTTGATGCTGGTCACTGATTCTCTTCCTGAAATATTCCTCCTTCTGAGGCTCAGTGAATCCCTGAATTTCTGTCAGACGGTTGATATATTTGGAGGGGATCTGGTTGGCTGCTGCTGGTCTGGAGGTGATCCAGATGCAAGCAGAGGGAAGCAGCTCTCCTTTCATGAGCTTTGTTATCAACACACCCACTGATGAAGTCTCAGTCAGATCACAAAATTTCTGATCTTCTGACAACATCAGTGTGATTCTGCTTTCATCCAGACCATCAAAGATGAACACAATTTTACACTTCTTATACATCTTTATGGTCAGATCTTGAAGTTCAGGATGAAACTCCAGCAGAAGTCTGTGAAGACTATACTGATGATCTCGGATCAAGTTCAGCTCTCGAAATGGAAGCACAAACATGAAATCTACATCCTGATTGGCTTTTTCCTCACTCCAGTCCAGAATGAACTTCTGCACAGAGACAGTTTTTCCGATTCCAGCAATGCCCATAGTAAGAACAGTCTTGATTTGGTTTTTCTTCCTCTTTTTCCTCTTCTTCTCCTCACATCCTGGTTCAGGTAAGGCTTTAAAGATGTCATTGCAGTTGATTAGAATGTCTTTTGAGTGTTTTGTTCTGGCTGTTTTCTCCATCTGTAAAACCTCATGCTCTTCATTTACTCCTTTACTCTCTCCCTCTGTGATGTAGAGCTGTGTGTAAATTCTGCTCAGGAGGGTTTCATTCTCCTGAAGTTTCTTTCCCTCAGATAATCTCTCATAATTGTTCCTCATGCTGGTTTTGTGATGGTCTTTGACTCTCTGAAGAACATCATTCACATGATCAGGAGAATCCGGCTGCAAGTTTCTAGTCTGGTCATCTTTAAACACTCTGCAGAAACAAGAATGAAGGGTTGAATAAGAACGTATGAATAAAATCAAAATGTTTTTCAAAAAGTAAAAACAAAATTTTGTAATCTTCAAACACTGAACATTTGTCCATGGATTTGTAAATAAATAAAACAAAAACTCATCACTCAATTAAAGCAAGGGTCCTACCACAATCAAAGCATAAAAACATAGTAGGAACATTGGTAAAATATTCTGTGTGACATCAGTAGTGTAACATAGTGAAAACATGAGAACACATTTTATGCCCCAAAAAAGACAAAAATAATGACATGACAAAAAATATAAAGGTCTGACTTCAGTTTTGTGAAACTATGCTACATAAATCATATCTAAATGAAACAGTAACACTGGTCAAGCTAAATGAGACACAAACTATAATTGTTTTATTGATTATCACTGTTAACAAAGCAGCGCTGCACTTACAAACTTTACTTTAATATGCATTGCAACAGTCACACCTTGTTACATGGCCCAATAGGGTCTTTCACTCTGAAAAGTTCTAGGTATTTAGTTCTGGAACCAGCCAGCAGGGTGGTTCCTAGAGAACGTCTCGGTTACGTATTGTAACCCTCGCAGCTTCCAGTGTACGCATTGTAAACTGGAAGCTGCCCCTTCCAGTGTCGTGTGTTTCCCAACCCCCGGTTTTTGGTCTGGCCACTGTAACGTCTGAGAAGACATACGTATGTCTGCCTTCCCGTAGGAGGTCTAACAGACAGCGTAACATGAACTTCAACGCATATGGGGTATTGGAGGTAGAAACTGCTGGGGAACATGTTTTTTTTTACCATGAATACCACATGAGTATTCTCAGGGTATCACTCAAGGGTCCCAGCCCTCTAGCGGTTCTTGAGCATTCAACGCATCGAGGGCCTGGTGCCAAATGCTCCACAAAATCCAGCTGCCGGGGAGAGCGGAGGAACTCAACAAGGTCTACTGATAAGGACACTCTGGAGGTATAACGTTGCCATGCCGACCAAACAGGTCCTACTCCGGCTCTTCAGCTCTGTTTGAGGTGAGAACTCGGGAGGATACCGGTTCAACACGAAGGCTATAAAACCTAGCGAATGTGTTAGGGGTCGCCCACTTCTTGTCGAGTGAGCCCATACACTGAGGGGGCAGGGCACACCCTGTGCCTGATAAGCCAGGGTGGTAGCATCCACTATCCAGTGGGCCATCCTCTGCTTGGAGACGACATTCCCCTTCTGCCGTCCACCGTAGCAGACAAAGAGCTGGTCTGAGGTCCTGAAACTCTGTGTTCGGTTCACATAGCATCTGAGTGCTCGGACTGGACACAGAGTCAGCAGGGTTGGGTCAGCCTCCTCCGGGGGCAGCGCTTGGAGGCTCACTACCTGATCTCTGAAGGTAGAAACCTTGGTAGGAACAAGAGGGTACAGTAGGGGGCAGAGGAGGATTCTACCTTCTGGCCCCCCTAAGGAACCTGATGACCAGGTCGTGCTTACCCACAGACCTTCCATCAATGAGGTCATGTTTTGCAGCGTTCTCTTCTTGCTGCAAGAAGAGAAGCACGACTCTGATCGGGCGTCTTCGGGGGTCCTCTCGCTGAGAGGAACACCACTCGACGAACAGGTTCCATTTCAACGTGTAGGCAGCTCTTGTAGAACGTGTTCTCGCAGAAGAAATCGTTTCAACTACCTGGGGTAGGTCACTTAGAACCTCCGCATCCCATCCAGGGGCCAGACGTGGAGTTTCCACAAATCTGGGCATGGGTGCCATAGGGTGCCCCGTCTCTGAGCCAGTAGATCCTTCCTCAGAGGAATCGGCGAGCTGCGACATACGACAGGAGCGTAGACCACCTTGATGGTTGATGTACGCAACGGCCAATGTGTTGTCTGTGCAGAGCAGTACGTGACAGCCCTGTAGGTGTTCCTTGAGACAACCCAGAGCTAGACGTACTGCTAACAGCTCGAGGCAATTGATGTGCCAATGCAGATGGGGTTCTGTCCACACCCCTGACACTTCATGCCCATTGTACGTGGCCCCCCCCACCCACCCGGTGGTAGAGGCATCCGTGAACACAACAGCATGCCTGGAGACCTGCTCTACGGGCACCCCTGCCTGAAGAAATGTCAGGTCTGACCACGGGGAAAAGGTTAGATGGAACGGCTGGGGTGCCGGTGGTGGGGCAGGACGGGGGAACGCAGGGACCTGGCCCAGGCGTCTCTTAGCCGGTTTGGGGCGGGGTCCGAATGCGTGCAACTCTTACCTGCGTTCCGGCAGGAGTAAGGCTGTCCAAATCTCGCATGTCGGCCAAACACAGCAACAAAAAGAAACAAAAGGTATAGCTGTATCTTGAGCTTAGACTTCACACTTAGCTTGGGAAAGCTTGCCATATGTTTAGGAACTGCATAAAGACAAAAGGTTACTGTCTTCCTGTTCTTAGAATGTAAATGACAAAAAAATACATGACTTTCAATTTTATACTGTTATATGGGAAACTTGTGTTTAGCCATTTATAAATTTATAATCCTACACATCTCAAGGTTTTATGACCCTTTAAATCATCACATTTTTAAAATTGATTTTCAACTGGCTCGGCATGTATTACATCCTAAGGTCAAATCATTTTAAACCAGTAAACTCCTGAAAAATTCAAAACAAACATTTGCATGTCCTAATCAAAAGAGACACTTTCAGTTTCAAGGTACCCAACTATTACTAGCCATGTTTGAATGAACTGTATAATAGTGCCTAAACAGGGTGCAGAATTGTATTGTTCATAATTTTTAACATTACAGATAGTCCATGGGTAAAAGTACATCCAGATATGTATGAATAAAAAGGTCAACTAAACAATTCTTCATTACATTTGCAAAAGCACACAATTGCTCGAAGTAAGGCTACAATGCTAAATAATAGGCATAATTTCTATTCCAAAAGCACAAACAACATTTGATGTGTTACTGGAGTATTCACAGTTGTAATATATATATATATATTTGTATGTGTAGAATAATGATGTGTCAGCCAAAGTGTGATTATAACAAATGAATAGAAACACTTGCTAATTTTGTTGCTATAGAACAAAATGCAAAATATAATATATAAGATATATTATATAATATAAGGTGTATGAGAGCCTGGGGTAGAAACAGTGAAAACAGTGAATGCTACAGACCATCCTCTCAGTGTGGCTTGTTAATTTTGTGTACATCTGTTGAATATTTAGTGTCTCACCTGTCAGAGGTCACTGGATCATCACTGAACTGAGGATGAAGATACATTGATTTGTCACTCTTCAGATATACACCGCTCTCACTGTTCTCTCTGTTCTCCATAAGTAGAAAATGACTTTAGACCTACATATGGAAACATAAGAAAATAAATAATATGAAATTACAAGATTTTGACTATTCCAGTAACTGCAATGAAAACAAACCGAAATGCTACACACACAATGACATTCTAGAGTATTCTGTGCTTCCAAGCTTGTTGCAGCAGTTTATGAAGGATCCTTTTGTAGACTAAATGTCTATATAATGGTTTACTCTAAAGTGCAAGAATATCAGACTGCACAAAGCCCAGTGTCAGGTGTGTGCGTCGGCAAACAGGTGAATATGCAATCGTAGCAAGTTAACATAAACTACTCTTTAATCAGCTGGCAGAACAAGGATTACACACTTCAAAATAACATTGATGATCGACAGCACAAGACAAAACACAACAGGCTTATAAACACTGGGGATAACTCACGATAGGTGAGGAACACAGGTGGCATGGGTAGACTAATCTAAACTAAACAAGAACAGGAACAAGACAGAATATACGTAAACACAGAAATATACGTAAACACAGAAAGTACAAAAACCAAACCAAAACAAATTTTTGTGGCCAATAAAACAGACAGTGACATCTACGCCCCCCTCCAAAAGGGGCGTCCCTGTCATCATTATTAATCATCATTACTACACAGAGAGGGAGGGAAGGGTGGGCGTTCTGGAGGCTGTATGGGACAGAGTCACTAGGTGCCTACAGGACGGCATCATAGACTTGGCGGGCCATGGCGGATTAGGAGCCTAGGGAGGCCATGGCAGATCTGGGGTCACTGGAGGCCATGGCTAAATGGCTGGAATGGCACTCCTGGTCGTGACTTTGGAACTGGATTTGGGATTAGCCCTCTTGGGCGTAATCTAGGGTTGAACTTGGAAACTGTGAACTGGAACCTGCATATCGGCCCACAACTCTGGTTTCGGACCCGGACAACACAGACTGGAATCTGCGGGGATCTGGATCCGCTTCTGGGGAGCTGGCACTGATGGCCCCCCATAAAGAGCAGATTCCTCAGGGAACTCAAGCCGTGCTTTCACCTGCTTTCATTGGCGGCATGGGCGTCATACAGTGCCGCCAAAATGCAAGACGAGAGCCGGGCATTTGTGGATGGCCTCCTGGCTTCACGCCCCTTTGCCATTGCCCGTGAGGAGCGGGGAGAAGAGCAAGCCCATGGAGGAGGTGGTGGAGAATTTCCTCGGGGCTAATCATCCTCCGTGACGGTGTATGGTTGATCGTTCTGTGGGCGTGACACCCAGACCTGAATGCACGTCAGTGCAGTGATACATTAATTCTAAATCAGTGCCGCTGATTCTCTGAACCTATTTATTTGACCATAACACTAAGTTCTTTAATATCTTATTACAATATTGGTGTTTCAATATTAACAAATAATGTAATTACATTAAAATTAATAATGCTTTACAAATTAGCCTGATATGGTATCATACTGTTTTAGAAGCCATTTTGCACCTTTTAGTCCTGAATTTGAGTCTGTTCACTCATCTGGTTTCAGTTTGCAGTTATATGTTAGAAGAAATGTTTAGAAAACAGCAGCAATGTTTAAATAAAGAAATTAAAATCTCATATTTTGATTCATTAGCCACTATAGGAACTGACTACTATACTAACAAATAGTGTTGTCAAAAGACCCGGTACTTCGGTACCAAGACGGTACTAAAAAATTTAAATGTTACGGTACCAGGTTTTCTAAAGTACCGGTGGTACCAAGCACACAGTCAACCTGGTTCTTGCTGCGCTACCTGAAAGGTGCGGAAGTATTTTGTTTTTGAGGCTAATGACAAGCGCAACATCATTGATCACCAAAAACCCATCTGCAAGTGGTGTCATTGAAGTTTTATGTCAAAAGGAGGAATTTGCTTAGTTAATCGTTAGCATAAGTGCGGCTAATGCTAACGCCAGTATCAGAATAAAGTTTCTTTATTAACTATTTAATGCTCCTATAGCATTTAAAACAGGACATAACATTGTACTGTTTTTACACACTAGAGGCTTCATATGTTATCTAACATCAAGTTACAGTGAGTGAACATTAATTAATGTGTGTGAATTTATATATACGTTTATAAATAAGAAGAGTGTGTTATTCAGTCATGTTTGTTAATTTATTGTTTGTTATTAATAAAAATAGCTTGTTGTTCAATTCATGTTTTTGTGTTTTACCGAAATTGGTACCGAGAACCGTGGATTTTCACTGGTATTGGTACCGAATACTGAAATTTTGGTACCGTGCCGAAACTACTAACAAAGCACAGTAAATTATACGACTGTTGTGTCATTTAGAATAAGGAGTATTTTTACAGTTTGATTTAGATTTCCTAGGGGGCTGGATGAGGATTATTTAAATTTTCCATGTGCTTGTTTAAACTGCCTTTTTCCCTGTGACCTAGTTTTCCTCTCATGTTTGTCATTATGTTCACCCATGTTCCCTAATTATCCTCCTTAGTCTCTTTAAACCCAGTGTTTTGTGTCCAGTGTTTGGAGTTGTCAATGCTAGTGGTTGTGTTTTTCCAGTTCCAGATTTTCTGTATTAGTGTTACAAATAAATGTTGTTTCTATTTCTGCACCTGCATCCTTCAAAAGGACAACCCCAATGTGATAGAACACTGAACCAATAAGACAAGGCTGAACTGGGCTGAAGACAAGTTTTGGTGTCTGCGGCAGAGGGGTCGGACACTGGAGCGGCATGTGGAGGAATTACTGGAGTACTCAAGTGAGCTGGTATGACACTGCACTCAGTGTCTTCTTCAGATAGGTTTGGATGAGAACACAATCCATTGTGATTTCCCTACGCGTTTCCCTTGGTCAGCTTGATTAATCTTGTTCTTCGTTTAAATGGTTCTAATTTTGAAGTAGAAACAAAGGAAATTTAAATAATCCTCATCCAGCCCTCTCTAAAACACAACGTGCCTCTCCAGCTCACTCCGTCCAGGACCCTCCACATACCAAACCAATTGTTCCGACCACCTGTCACCCCCGAGGTACCCTCGATCTCTAAGGTGAAGACAGAAGGTAAATAGGGCATACTCCACATGCCAGTCAGGCCAGTCTGCACTTATCTTTTTTATTCCTTAGCTAAAAAAACACTCGCTTAGCCACTTCATTCTCAAGCCTGCCGGCTCCATTACTCTGGCACTCCCTCCAGTTTTCAGCCCATATACTCTCTCCAGAGTCCGCTCCAGAGCTCTCAAGACCTCAATGCGGAGCTCACTCATAGCAAAGTGCTCAACTGGGAGCCAGCCCTCCTTTGTCTCCTAAGTCTCTGCTGGTTTCGTCCAGCCCTTCAGTGCCAGCTTCCCCCAAAACACACCCTAATTTCTCCCAAGAAATGACAAGCTACACAATATCACATTCATTACTGTAGGCAATTCATCTGCGATTATGAGCACATATTGTGTAGCTTGACAGTAAACTAAGGCTCTGTATATTAAAAGACGCTCCTTCTGAAAGCATGTAATCGAGATATATTACTAATCAGACCTGGCTTTACTGATGAGATGCACAGGACAATTGGATGCAATATGACTACATAGATTTGGCATGCTGTAAACAAAGAAACAAGTTATTTAAGGTGACACTGACGACGTCATCTCCAAATTTGCTTTGCAAAATTTAACAACTGAAAAGGAACAAGGAAATCCTTCCCCACAAAAAAATCCGTATATTACTTATATTATAAGTTTAATCATTACAATACTATCAGCTAATTGTGATCCGCGACACATATGATGTGACTACTGTAACACCTGCTTAAAACAAAAATCTGCTCATCAATCTGACCATAATGCCCCCCTTTGTATATTTTAATTGATAAAGAGGCTGTGAATTAATCCTAACTAAAAGCAGAATCTGCTCTATATTCAAGATTCAATCCGTTCAGTGCATTCACTCAGAAATGAGTGCAGGCTAAACAAAGAAGAAAAAATTCATATAAAGAACTGTTAGATATTACACAGAAATATTGCACGGTTAGCAGAAGGTACTGCCTGATGTTGCCCTCAATAAAAGAGAGGCAAGTGCAACAGAGTATACACACATAATAAATAATAATTGCTAGTATGAGAGCAACGCGAATACATGTGCAATGATAGATGTCAAAAGCATACAACTGAACTTACCGTAAAATGATATTTATGGCAGTCTGATTTTCTGACTTTACTTTCGGTTTTGACGCTAAAAGGCGTTTTTACCCTCAGGACGCAGAAAGAGAGCAGGTGCCAACAACATATAAACCCCGCCCACTTGTCTTCTTTCGTTTCAATCCATCTTTAGATGTGTTTAGAGCCACTTGCTTCACTGAGTCAGTGTGTCTGAATTACAAGCCATTTGTGAAGTAAAAGCACAAACTGTACAGTAAAAAAAAGAAAACCTACCTCAGAAAAGCTCCTGTAGACTCTATTGAATGGAGACCAACTTTATCAGCTGAATCACTTTTTAAAGGTTTTAGAGGGGTTTCCTTTGTTATCCTGCACTTCAAACATCTGAACTCATGAAGTAATTAGTATAATAAACAGTGTTAGCTACATTGTTCTGATGCATCTGGATATGGATGTTATTTTTTTGATTATAATATTTATTGGACCTACTGTATTTTGTCTGTTAACAACAAAAAAAAAGCATTTCTAGCTAAATTAATTATAATAATATAATTATTAATTATAAACTTACATTAGTTCCACTATTGCATGTTGTTTCCAAATGCCAAAATACCATAATGTACATTTTCACCCCATTGTTTTTTTACAGCACTTCAATTTAAGCCATACTAAGAAAAGAAAAGTCAAATATTTTTTTATAGGTCATAATGCATTCAGTAGAGGGTTAAATGAGCCATTTTAGGGGGTTGTCTTCTATTTGCTTTTTGTGAATTTTTGTGATTTGTTTTGTTTTTGGTCATTGCAACTTCAGGGATCTTATCTATGTACTAACAGCATGCACTGTAACACTAAGAAAAAGGAAATCGCATCATATGAGCCCTTTAAATTACAAGTTAATTGAGACGCAAATGTTCTTAATGTCCTCCAAATGTCCAGCAATGAACATTATGACCATTAGGAACATTGTGATTATGAACATTAAGTCCAAAAAGCAGACCAAAAGCGGATTGAAGAGAATGTTAGCTAAATGCCCTGCTTGCTGGGATTATGTCTACACAACAGACATGTTTTGTACATGTGTCCATCATCCAACCATTCTTCTCCCATTCTAAACTAATTGTTTTATTGATTGAAGTTACCCTAACATTGCCATTTGATAAGGGGGGGGGGGGGGATGTTAAATGTTACACATGTTAAATATTTAATGACTTTAAGCATAGCATACAAAAATCATCCTTCAAATGATAAATCATTTTGGTCATATAAAATATGTCAAATCTTGGTTTTGATATATTCCAACAGATACCCAAAAAGTTATGTTTCACTTGTTTTTATGCCCCTAATAGCATACTGCTTAAAAACAACAACGACGTTTCAAATACAATCTTATGTTTAAAATGAACGAAGTGATCAAGCAGGAGTAAAATAAACACTATATGACTGGAATAATGCATTATAACTGAACTTACAGTGTGTTAAATGTTATAATAGTGCAAATACTCTCAAAAATCTTAAAAAAGAGCAGCAAGGAGGGACGGTACACACATCTATGTGTCCCTAATGACAGCAGAGATATAATACAGCACAAAATGCCCTTTAAAGACTTCCATGACAGCAGAAATGTCCGCACTGATATACGTAGTGTGAACAGGTTCTGAATACTTTCAAAACAGCAAAGCGTTTGGAATGATGCTTCTGTTTCTTTGAGATGAAATGAACTCAAACTCTCTGTTTATCCAGACTCTTCTGCTTTTCCGTTGCGTCTGCGAGTCTCAAGGCTGGACTCTTGGTCGGTTCTTGAGGTCATGGTAATAGCCATTTTTATGTCCCCTGAGCTGTTGTTGCTCATCGTTTGTGTGATTCCTTCTTTTGGCCTCTTCCAAGAGGGCCGTGTAGCAATCCAGAGAACAAGACCGCCAAATGCGATGATGAGCAGCCCAAGAACATTTACCAAAACAGCTTCTGGTGGAGAGTCTTTATAACCAGGGCTCTTCCTGTAAGACATTACTAACACAATTAACATCTCCTCTACGAAGCGCAAATTTGCTTTGACTGTCAAAGCACACATGACAGGAACCGATTACTCTGCCACTACGGTTTGTGTTGTGTGTAGCTGTACTTACAGGCTAAATATGAGCTTCTCTGTGATGCCCATGAGAGCTGTGGCTATTCCACTGGTGAAGATGAACAGGCCACTGTAGATGTGTACAGGCATAAGAGCAGCACGCACATACACTGGAGTTCCAGGAATCAGATAGACCACAATGCCCATAACTATCTAATAAATAATGAGAAAGAACAGCACAGCACACCTGAGGACCTGGTACAAATTTTAATGAAAAAATAAATAATTAAATGATGTGTGTGTGTGTGTGTGTGTTAAGAAGTTTTTAATTTCAACAAAAAGACAAGTAATATTACGAAATATTAATGCAATTTAAAACAATGGTTTGCTATTTTAATGTAGTTTAAAACACAATTTATTCCTGTGATCCACAGCTGAATTTTAACCATCATTACTTTAGTCTTCAGTGTCACAAGATCCTTTAAAAATATTTTTTTTTTAGCAAGGATGGGTTTAATAAAAAGTGACTGTGAAGACTTATGTTGTTATATTATATTTATATTTTATTTTATATTATATTATATTTATTTATATTATATTTACTTTTTATTGATCAAAGAATCAATATCAGATGTGGCAAAAATTGTTTCCAATATTAATCATAAATCAGCATATTAGAAAGATTTCTGAAGAATCACTTGACGATAAAGACTGGAGTAATGAATTAATAAAATTCAGCTTTGCTTCATATAAATAAATTACATTTTACAATACATCAAAACAGAAAAAAACATTATTTTAAATTGTAATAATATTTCACAGAATTTAATAAATACATTTTAAATATATTCAAATAGAAAACAGGTCATTTAACATAACATTAATCATATTTGAATAAAAAGAAAAAGAAAAGGGAAAAAAATGCAGCCTTGGTGGGTAACCAAAAACAGAGTATATTATTAACTTTTCCTAGTCAGAAAAACAGTGGGTAACTGGGTAATTATTTTGATGTAAGTGAACTGAATGTGGCAAAAGTGTAGGATAACGGCTCTCTTTGGCTGAAGTGTTAGATGTAGTGTGTTTGTGAAATGTTACCTGTGCTGGGTAGAGTATGACAACAGCCAGGCCAATCCAGCTGTGCAGACTATACATGTTAGGAATGTTCTTTGCATTGTGAAAATCAAACACAGCCACCACAGAAATAACAGCCAAGGTGAAGGAGAGCACGTTCAGCCCTGCGTGGATGAGCTTCATCATCTGCTTGCTGCACCTCCAGGTCCATGGCAGCCTGTACACTACAATCGCTGAAGAAGAAAAATAGTAATAGCAATACAATCAAGCTTTATTAATTATTAATAAATAAATAAAACTTAATAAGCAAAATAACATGCCTTGATTAAAAACCAACGAGTGGTAAGAATTTTAAAATATACTAAAATCACAGGCAGTAATTATTGTTACGTCACTGCTGTCTATGTAGGGAGCGCAGCACGGTTTGACACACGGCCACCAAAAAAGTTTCGCTTTTCTTTTTTTTTTAAACACATAATAGGCTATGTAACGAGAAGTAGAACAAAAATAGCATTCATTTCCGTAATATCGAAATCTAAAAGTTTCTCACACCACGTTCCCTAAGGAAAAAAACCCAACATAACTGGAAAAAGCAGCGTAACTTCACATTTACAAAACTAAAATGATTTGTTCTTGGAGATTAACTCTGTACATGACTAGCTGTTGTTTTGTTGGTAGCCATATGCGCTGTTTCTTAGTTTCAATCGTGGTCAGAGTCTCAGGAATGCGAAGCCTCTGGTCGCTGGATGAAATGTAAACTCCTCACCGACTCCTTGAAGAAAGATAAACCCGACCACCATTAAGAGCGGGTGCCAGTTAAACTCAGCGGCTCCTCCGTCCCAGCCGAGCCCCTCTCTGTAGCGCAAAACCCAGGTCAAAGCCAGGGCGACCGACACAAAGCCGGACCCCAGCGCCAGCGTGAAGAGAAGGAGAAAGCGCCTGTAGTTCTCCATCCTCGCAGTCTGCACTAAACTCATCCGACCACAGCAGAGCAGCGACACGCGTCTGATGGGGGCTGCTTCGTTTCTCGCCCAAACAAGTGGCGCCGTCTCAAACCCTAGAATGCAGCCTATCTGGGCAGCATTGATGGGGCTAAAAATGCAGTTGTAGGATGATGCCTGTCATATCCAAAAATGCAATCTAGGTAGGAGGCACACTAGGTTTTGACCTTAGTAGATGATGGCCAGAAATACTGTCCAAGTTTTGAACTAAATGTATAAAGTTTTAACCTGAAGTATGATTCTAACTAAAATGCTACTTGTAAAGCTTATAATTACATTTATTCATTTAGCAGACACCTTCATCCAAAGTGAGTACAAATGAGGACAAGGGAAGCAATCAAAAGCAACATAAAAAGCAATGATATGCAAGTGCGAACACAAAGCAATTATAGCCTATAATGAAAAGAAAACAAATAGAATTTTCATTTGTTAACTGTAGAATGAATAGAAAAAATATTAGAGATTAGATAAAAACATTTATTATTTTGTGGGCACAGTGTGTTTAACTTTAGACTTATGATGCCCGTAATGCTGTCAAGGTAGACAGCTCACTAGGTTTTGGGACAAAGACTTCTTTCACAATTTTGTAAGTAACCACGTTGAACTTATGCAACACCACTAGTTTCACAATGATGACAAGAGGGGTTTTGTCACAAACTAGTCTTTATTAGTAACATTACAAGTAAATAAAAGAATATAACTACATACTGTAGAAAAGTGTCTCAAGTTAAGTTCCATCAACAAATAAATGTGTTTGTAAAGGGATGTTATTTATAAAACCGATTATTTTTTTACAATTAGTTTTCAAAAATCTAAATAAATAACGATTCATCACATCCAAAATAAAAGTTTTCGTTTACGTAATATTGTGCATATTTATTTATGTATATATATATAAGAACAAACACATGCATGCATATATTTAGAAAAATATGTTGTTTATATGTTAAATATATTTATATACAATACAAATATATAAATGTAGATATTTTCTAAATATATACTTTATGTGTGTGTGTACAGTACACAAAAACACATTAATCACATTTGAGCACTAATTATGTTTCTTTTGTTTCTAAAAATGATTTCTAATTATCCTATACAGGAATATGAAATGTGCTCATGGTTCATCTGAAGCCCGTCTCTTCATTTTATAAACATGGCAGCAGAAGGAGTTATTTTTCTCCTGGAAAGTGTGAATAATTGTGTCTCTATCAAAGTAAACGTCGTGACTGTAGGTCTGGAAAACAAAGCACAGTGTATGTTGGGTTATTATGACAGATCAAGCGAACGATATCTAAAGCAGAGACATTAGTTTAAATGTCATACCACATCCCATGGCTCTTTTAGAGGAACTCTCTTCATTAAAACCCCCGTCTTATTGTCATGTAGCCGTAGATGGGCCTGTCCTTCATCTTCAGTGTGAGTGATTTCTACCACAGCCAACAGATCAAGCTCATCTTCATACTTCACCATTCTGAATGTCTAGATAAGACCGTCGAGTTAATACATGAAAAGTATAAAACATAACAGACCTTCTCAGAAAGCCACCTCTGAGTTTGCCACATAAAAACATGTTTTAAAATGACAGTTCAGGTATAAATTAACATCATCTAATCATTTTCTCAACATCATATGCCTATATTTTATGTGTTGGTTAATAATATAGCGATAATATTTGCTATATAGCAGACTTCACTTTATGTGTGTGCACTGTATGCATAAATATATAACCCAGCTTTGTATATAGATAAGCAATATAATCTATTGAATCTATATAAACTATAGAAATGTATCAAAACCTTGTAGCTTCTTGTTCTATGAAACACATGACATGTTAATACAGGGAAGTCATATTGTGATCAACAAATCTGGCACATCACCAAGTTTGTCAGTTGGGTCTCATATGCCACTTATGAAAAAACAACACTACACGACTTTGTGGAAAGTGCAGCAAGCACATGTGTTTCTTTGTGTCATATAAGTTTGGAACAACTTGAGGGTGAGTAAATAATGAAACGATTCCATTGAGTGAGAGAGAATTCCAAATATGCTCTGGTTGCTTTAAAAAGGATCAGCAGTTCCTGAGAAGAAGAGGGATCTCTCTGCACCAACAAAGAACTGTGACTGGCAGTACCTCCTGCTCAGGGTCATCGTCTAACAACTGGAATCTCCTTTTCACTGCCCGACCAGAAGACGTCACGATCGTCTGAGAAGCCTGTGTATGCAGTAACATATATCAGCTGGTATTGATATTTCAATCTCATTGCTACTCCAGCTGTAATGACAACCCATAGACAACATTTACTCTATTGTCACGAGCAGCGGTGATGGAGAAGTCTGTGACTATCTCATGCTTCCATTCACATCCTGCTTCAGCCATGATTTTCAGAACACTGGAAAAGAGAAACGTGACAACAACATTTATAGAGAAAACCAAAACTAGAGAAGTGTCATCATCTACAGGTACGTGGTTTCGTAACTGAACAATTCTCTTGCTTTCTCTTGCACTTGTTTGTCCTTGTTCAAGGAGATTGCTTATAAGAAGATTCCTGTAATATGAAAATATTCAATGTGCAACTTTGTCTCTGGCCATATGTGATAAGTGTTACGCTCACTTTATTGTGCTGGGCCCAGCATGCACAACTCGACCAGAGTCATCTGGGTGAAAAAAGATCCAGTCTGCTTCCAGAGAGTCACATTTCATGTCCTGGACGCCGTTCTTAGCCTGAGGTACAGATTTCTGGATTAGACATACTTGCACATTCAACTTCATATGTGACCCTGCACCGCAAAACCAGTCAAAAGTGTCTATTTGTTAGGATAGGAAATACAACTATTCGAAAATCTAGAATCTGAGGGTGCAAACAAATCAAAATACTGAGAAAATCACCTTTACATTTACAAGTGAAATCCTTAGCAATGCATATTACTAATCAAAAATAAAAAAAAAAATTACAAAATGAAAACGGCCTTCACTTACTATCCAAATTTTTTTGGACCCATACAATGTTTTCTTGGCTTTTGCTACAAATCCACCCTAGCTACTTAAGACTTCCAGGGTCACATATAAATAGCTTGGTGAAAATGTAATCGTATTACTTTGATATCCAACTTCATATAAAGAGCTGGGTGATAATATGTATAATATAACGTAATATCACATTTTGCAATAAAATTAATAATTTGATATATAATACGTATCTTTTTATGTGAGTGTACTGTATCTAAACATATAAAGTTGAATATAATATACACCCAGGTTTATATACAGAGCTGCGAGATAACAGTTTACATTTCATACCAATGTATTAGCATCATACCAATCTTTATTCTCAAATCAGTTTACGGTGTAATTTTGCAAGCAAGATAAGAGATAAACCTAATAGTGTTTGTCTAGCCTTGTCTCAAGAGTTTATTGCCGCTTGGCTGATTTTCTACAGGAATGAAAGTATTCACCAGAGCCCCGTCTGTGATAGAGCAGATATGATGGGTTCCTCTGTGTCTCTTGTGGTTAGGGGTGTAGATGTAGTGCCAGGGATGACCTCCAATCTGAACTCCATTTTCAAAGCATGACATCTCAAACAATACGGGAGGACACTCTGTATAGAGAAGTATTGACAACTGACATCAAAACATGAACTTATACTCAATAGTACACACAAAGGTGACTAGAGGAGTAGGAGAATCATTGGATACTACTACCATTCTACTGCAGGCCGAATTTAGAAGTCACTGAAATACCCAAAAATAGTCATCAAAAATCCAAAGAGAAAGTAACCTGACCTATAGTTATATGACACAGATAAAGGTCATCTAAAGTGATGCGTTTACAGGCTCAGATCTTTAAGATGTGTCGTATAGTGTTTGTAATATAGCGTTAGGAGAATGAGTTTGTAGGCTCAGGTTATGGCTTTGGACTGTCAGAGTGAGAGATCGCTCTGCTCTCAACACAATGGAAATAAAATACATGAGGCACGGCCATCTGAACATAAAATAAATGTAAAATAAATAATGGATATAAAAATAAATATTCATGTGACTCCAGACAGACTGGATGATGATCAGATCAGATCTCTGTGTGGAGCACTGGCTGTTATCAGACAATAATCTCACTGCGTTATTACAATTAATGACAAAAATACATTTTGGAAAAGTAAACTAATATTTCCAACTGACACACTACCACAAAACATAGAAACTACCCACTTAAAACCATTTTCTGTTGCTGAAAATACTAGTGGCTTAAGACCTTTGCACAGTACTGTATGTGTTAATAAAATTAAACAATAAAATTATTATTCTCTGCTATTCTGTTTTCATTTACGCACCATCATACTGTTGCTGTCAGGAAAAAACTGCATTTAGCGAACTTGCTTCAAAAAAGTAACATTTCAAAGCATATATCTTTAGTTTTAATATTTTGTATTGTGTGGTAACTGTTTTAGAAAAGCAATACGGTATTGCTTACTTAAATTTTGAAGAAAAAGTTTTTTATATTCTTCATGAACAGAAATCACCCATTTAAGGCCTGATACTTGATATTTTCAGCTTTACAAATATTGGAGGTTACTTCCGTTTTACTGTTTTCTTTCTTTCTTTTTTTAAAACTGTATATAACGAGACACCCACCATGAATGTGAATGTTGACTGGAATACCATATGGAGCTTCTCCCACAATTCCTTTCAGCTCACACTGCTGCCCCAAAGCTAACTCCTCTTTTCTAAACTGAAGGGAATACAAATGATATAACACCAAGCAAAACAGCCAGTTAATCAAAAAATCATAAAAACAATTACGCTTGCATTACCTTATTAACAATGTACTCAAAACTGTAAAGTTTGACGTGTTTTGAGCTGTGTGACACAGCCAACACTCCCTGTGACAGCAGGACATCCACAACAGTCTTACCAAACACCTGAACACATCACAAGCCATTTAGACTCATTCAACAGAAAACATTCCAACTTAAATGAAGAACAAAAATGAGCATTTATTGAAACTAAACTGCCAGAAATGCCTGTTTTGAACAAAATTACCATTATAATGGTTAGTTAGTGCTGTCAAGCGATTAATCTTGATTAACTGCATCTAAAAAATAAAATGTTAAAATGTTTACATAATAAATGGGTGTGTACTGTAAACACTTTGGATATATTTATTTTGATTCCATTTATATATACATAAAAAATATATATTTAAACAAATTATTATTTTATTTTAGATGCAATTAATAGTCTGACAACACCATTATAAGTGAAGCTAAGTTGAAATAAATTCATAATAAATTGTAAAAATTTAGCTTAAAAAAATTGATGTATTTGACCGTGGTAATGCAGATATTACTTTTTTGTTTATTTCCAGCATTCCTACAAGCTCCAGTGGGAAGACTTGAAAAACCGCCACACGCATGAGGATGCTATTATCAACACCAGCCTGAGAGAAATCGAGAGAGAGTGACCCAACTGCACAGGGAACAAGTACAACGCAGATCTGAACCCCAGTAGAGTCTGACCTGTCGTCCCAGAGTCGTCTGTTTGCTCTGGATGGATTTGACGTAAAATGTCTCCTGTGAGGTGTCCCAACCTAAAGATCTGTTAACAAACTCTTATTAGTACAACAAAAACACATTTCAGCACACAACTTGTCAAAAGTAGTTTCAGATATATCAATGAAATTACTGCTTTTTTAAAAAATTAACAGTAAAAACTAGACAGACAGACAAGCAGAAGATAGAAGGGCGGACAAAAGACAGACAGAGAGGTAGATAACCTGAATTTGAAATGCGAGGAGATGTAGACCCGCTCTAGTGTCTTTCCTGTGTCAGCTGAGAGCCGATATAACCAGTTATGAGCGGTCAGAACCAGCAGACATGATTTTTGGTCCGAAGTGTTTGGCAGAACTTTGTCCTGCAAAATGATCAGTTACATACAAAGTTAAAACGGTAGATTTATTTTGCATATGCAAATGTGAATGATGTAGCAGCTGAACAAACTCACTAGAGGGCACTGGCATAATAAAGCATCTTCGATTTTCTCTGTTTTGGGAGCTTTGGGAAGCTCATACAGCTGTTCTGGCTCAGGCAAAAGGCTGTGATATTTAATAAATGTGAATCACATTCATAGATTTCATACGGTAGCATCACAAAAAATTATTGTTAACGGTTTAAATAACATGTGATTTGTTATCAGTATTTAATGTATTAACTAACAATGAACAGTTTCATTTTACAGAATTGAATAACCTTAAAAATGCATGAGTAAATGCAAACATTGACCAAGATTACTAACGCTGTAGAAGTATTGCACATAGTTAGTTCATGTTAACAATTTCTACTCGAGTCAAAAAAATAACAAATAAAATGATAACGGTAACAATAGCAGATTATATATTTTACCTGCTGTAACAACACCTGTAGTTATCAAAGTATATCCGTCCACTTTCATAGGAAATGAGGGACTTGGAAGTCTTGCTCCAAACCTTTGTGAAATCTGCACCATCCTATAAAGTCATGACATTACGAATAGTAGATGTAGAAAGAAATGTGTTTGATGATTCAACATGAAATGTATTATACATGCTACAATGGCCTAACATAAACATAAAAGATGATGATCATCTTACCATGAGAAATAAATATAAAAACAAAGACAAAAATCTATATTTTGAAATTAACTATATCTTGAAATTTAGGGCATAACTACATGGAGCTGTTGCTCTGCATCTTATTGGTCAACAGTTAATATTAATTAAAATAAACACAGTAAAACTTACTTGGAGGATGATGTTTCTTAGGATCTTAAGGTTTGTTCCCAGTAATCGTCCAGTGTCATTGGCGCAGGATCCAGTGGATCTTGAATTTAGGATAACACAGCAGTTTTTGGACATAGGAGATGACTCTACTCACACCAAACTAAGCAGAATAATCGACGAAATATAAGTAGATGCATCAATGCAGTATTGTAATTATAGTTTAACGTGTGTTTCAGTTGTTTGCTACTAAGCTACCGTTTACTGCCAACATTTGCATTGTTTACGTA
>JAUMHI010000259.1:210483-240392 GCA_032359435.1 Enteromius unitaeniatus | reverse complement strand
TTTCCAGTTTAGACAGCTCTTAACATTTATTTTAATCTAGGACTAGTCTTAAACCCTGTTCGGGAAAATGCCCCATATTGTTGTACAGCATGTTCCTAGGATATTCACCCATCAACATCCCTGAAGACGCTTGTCCTGTGTGCATCCTGAATCCACATCAATTCCTTGAGGAGCAGTTTTGGTAACACTTTATTTTGATCGTCCACTTTACACATTCTACTATCAGTAATTTAGCAAACTACATGTCAACCAGCACTGATCGGTGTATTAGTAGTCTGCTTAATATCTTCTAACGCTTTACTTTTTTCTGCTAATCCTAAACCTACCCTAACGGTCTACTCTGAGAGTTAGTAGACATGGAGTTGCAAGTTTATGAGAATTAGTTGGCGTAGTTTCGAAGTTACTTACAGAATGTCTAAAGTGGACTTGACTATCAAAATAAAGTGTTACCCAAACTCAGCCCTGTGTGTTTCCACCTGTACAAGGGAAAAAATAGTAGGGTTCAGTGGGAACTGTACTGTATGAATGAGTAGAAACTTGAAGATGTATGTAAACGGCTAAAAGCTTGAGCTGGTTGGTGGTTGGCTGGTCTGAGATGGAAGTGGCTTTATGGTTTTAGCATGGTTTCCTGGCCTGACCAGCTAAAGAAGTGGTCTTCAAACCAATTTTGACCAAACTGGAAGACTAACTAAATCCAGCCAACCAGCATGACTGCTTTCTGCTGTAATCTACAACGTAGTTGTCCAAGACAACTGAAATTTCAAGCATTTTAAAAGAAACCGGCCCTAAAACGTGTAAGCTTTTTGCACTGGGTTTTTCTAAATAAACAAATAAAAAAAATAAAATAAACCAAGTTGAAGTACAATTTACAGGGAGGATTTTTTTTTTTTTTTTTTACAATAGGCTACAGAGACAAGTATGCAAGAATTAAACAAGATAATGATTAATTAAGATTTTCATTAAAAACAAATCAAAAAAGCATTTGTGAATTGTAGTGACTGTGCTGTGTTTGTTGCATACATACACTGATTAAACTCCAATCGTAACCATTTTTGACCGTTGCATAAAAGTTTAAGACTAGTCTTAAAAGTTAGTCAACTAAATTTTTCTTCGAGACTTGTTACACTTTTATAAAATTCAGTAACATAAAAATGTATGTTTTTATCAATGCCAATGAAGACTAAGTTTATGCAACTCAAAACAGGTAAATGACAAATCAATGTCTTAGAAAAAATATTTTTGGATGTATTCTTGGTCTACGACAAGTATTAGGCTAGCAGGGTAATATAATAAACATCTATAGGCTATCAAACATTCAATCCTATTCATATGTCAGTTATTTTATTTATTTTCGCAGACTGTGTTTTTATTGTAGCCTACATAACACTTGATGGACATTTGGGCTTTTTAATAACTCACCAGCAGACTGTCAACCTTAACAAGAGCCCAATTACAGACTCCCACACTGTGGAGCAAACAAGTACTTCTGAAGTCGAGAAATAGACTCTCCAGAACCAGTATTGCTTGTGGAAATGATGCTGCTATTTCAATAATAGCCTAAATCTTATTTTACATAACTGATTAGGCATGGATAATGATGCGGTAATCATTGTGAATGATTGCTGAATGAATAATCAGTGAAGTATGGTTAACAGTATAATTTTGTAAGAACCGTAGCGTGTATATGCAGAGGTTAATCTATTAACGCTGCACTGATTGCACTGCGTTCTAGCAAGTGATTTTAGGAAGGAACAAATAAAGGAGAGGGAAACAAACTGGCAGCTCATTTGTTGTCAGTATCTTCAGGCAGCTGTAGATCGGACCGCTAGAGGGCGCTGGAGCGCCGCCTTCTGGAGATGCCGACTGTGTCTCAAATACTAGCTCACGACTTGCTGCATACAATATGTGCCTTGTATTCCCCTACAAACATTGTAAACAGTATAGCAGTTATGTCACATGAAGATATTACTTGTAATCCAGGCAGTGGCGTTTAAGACTAGATTCATCAACATTAAGTCGAACAGCAAAAGGAGCAAGTCTCTTCATGTAATACATAAATTAGCAGAAATATGTATAGATAGCTTTAACTTCAAGCCACCTTAGAGATTAATAGATTGATTTATAGAGATTTCCACCAGTTGACTAATAACCATATGTTTGTTTCGTGTTCTACATTTTCTAGGAGATTGGTTCTACTATGCATCATGTAATGAAGTAAGCACTATTTTGCATCAGCCTGCATGTCCACAGAACACTGGATAAAGACACGCAGGTTCAAATTTCTACATTCCTTGTTTTTATTGTTCAGTATTTAATTATTATTTTTACAACAGGGATATATCTTTTATTGCACCTTAAGTCAGAAAAAAAAATGTAAATAGTGAATATTCTCTTTGTACTGTCTGAATTGTACTGTTTTGTTGTCTATTGTATTGCCTTTAAATATAAAAATAGTATAAAATATAAAAAAGTAAAAAAAAAATCAATGCCCAAATAGGAACCTAGTATGCTTTAAGCACAAAGTGTGATCTGATGTTTTATTTTTTTACTTATTCATTTTTTTAACGAGTTATTTTTAGAGGTATTTATTTTTAAGTGAATAATTATCTTATTTTTGTGTGTGTGTGTTTGTGTGTGTGGTGGGGGGGGGTGATGGGGTTAAATTATAGTAAATTTAAAAAACTAAAAACCCGGCCTGAGACACAAATCAGTTTTAGTTAGGCGCTACCCATATATCCACATCAACCAAACCTATCTTTTAGTCAAACTGGATTCTAAAAACAAACTATTACTGTGAGGTGTGCTTGTCTGAGATACAGAAAATAATGTAATGCTAAATTACTTTGGTGTGTACCATGACTGACCATGATTACCAAAAAAAACAGTAAAGAGGTTTCAAAGCAATCGGTTTTAGTTTGGATGGTCTTCTTATGCAATGGCAAGTGTGTGAGTGTGAACTGATATATATATATGGGGTAAAACAGAGCAGACGGCTGGTTTTCTCAGTCTACTGCCCACAGTCTATACAGCACACCTGAGACGTGTGTGTGTGTGTGTGTGTGTGTGTGTGAGGGAAGACAGCCAAGCTTATTCTTTCCAATGCAGCTCTGAGTTTAATAATGCTTGTAATTGGAATGGATGGGTGCAGGAGAGCTCTGCTTGGACTGTGAAGCTAATGTGAGTAAGTGAGAGCACTATTGGCTGCTTTCCACAAGGCTTTTCCATTTGACAAAAAGGGAAAATAACATTTACAGGTGTATCAGTGAAATCTCAAACAGAAAGAGAACTAGTAAGAGAATTGCTAAAACGTTCCTTGACGTTACAAACACACCATTAATCATGCAGTTCCAGAACTGATGTCCATATATCATCACGGCATCACTGTGAAACCCTTCTTTCGGAATCTCTACATTCACATGTTTAGCAGATGCTTGTATCCAAAGGAACAAAGAGCTAACAATATTCAATAGGCCTAAATAATGCTTGGTTTATTATACAACTACTTTTTTTTTTAAGTGTTGTTGTTTTCCATGTCTTCTGCAATGCCAGAAATTTCAGGATGCAGCAGGATAAAATGGAGAGAAACCCCCCCCCAGCAATATACCTTTCTCCTGTGTTAACCCAAGGCAGATAAAAAGGCATTCAGCCAGCAGAATGCTGAAATTGGCTCCTGACTGGCCTACCTTTGCTTATGAAAGAGAACAAGGTCTGATGGCTTTTATGATAAATATCTTTAAAGAGGTAAATAATGAGCAAACCTGCTCCCTCAGAGGACTGGAAACACCACTGCCGTGATCACTCCTGTTCAGGGATATTAATGAAAGAAATGAGGAGTGACAGAATACACTGAGGAAAGAGAGGCTGGTTATAAGATGAGATCTGGAGACTCTTTTAGGTCCTTAGGCAAATCACTTTCATTTACTGCAAAGGGCTTTCTAGAAAGGCTGTATGAAATCTGCCACAAGAAGCTTTTTGGGCAAGGTAATGGTGCGTTTTGTAGTGATTGCATTTTGATTAGAGAGTTGCATTTAATGCTGCAGCTGTGTCTCAACATCATATCCAATGGCTGTGAAATTCACAGATAATCCCTGTGAAATGAGCTGGAACATGGAAACTCAGCAGCTTCAGCAGAGTATAATGAGTGGTGTGGCCTCTTTGTCTATTACAATGAATGATGACCTGACCACGGTGCTTTGATTTTCTTCCTCTTGTCTGATGCACTGAAGATACTCATCTTTTTCCTTGGAGAAAACCATTAACAAAGAGTTTATTTTTTTATCTGAGATGTTCAAGGAGTAGTTCACCCAAAATTTGAAGACATGAAGAACTAAATCTTGGATGGTCTTAGGGCTCTTTTTTGGATCAAAAATCGTTAGATCAATGTCAATCATTTCTAAGTGTAACCCCCCTGGGTCCACTTTCACCATGATTCGTCCTTGCTCTGAGCGGGTCTCGAACCCAAATCTTCGGCATTGGAGGCGGGCACTCTAACCAGGAGGCTAAAGGCTAGAGCACCTCTTTTTGAGATCAGGGGAGTGAGGTTTACTTGCACAGCACTTACTTGCTGGCCTCCGTTACACTCAGCCCCCTAAACCTCACTCCCATCCGGGTCACGGCACCAATGTAACCCCCCTGGGTCTGCTTCCACCACGGAAGCATATTCTATTTAGCTACTCTTGGTCTAGCATACAGTTTAGTGATACATGGCAACCATCATTCCCTTCTTTTATAAATACACACAAAATAAACCAAGATTTTTCAAGCTGAGTGTTTATTTCTACTGGTAACAGTGAACAGTAATATTGCACATACTGCAAGCCAGTTAAAATGCGCTTTTTTTAGTTTGACACTCAGGCACTTCAAGCTAGAGATCATTAGTTTTACATCTACTGTGCAGACTGAAGTAAGCAGAGCGTACACAAAATATTAGCATAGTTTGTTGATTTAGGAATGTGAAATTGTGTTTGGTCTATATTGAAGAACTTAAGTACTAATACTACAAAATATAGCTGCTAATAAAATACAGTTCCCTATCTGGAGAATCATCGCTGTGACGTCGCTGTGCTTTTCTCTTAACAAAAGTTAAGAGACTTTATTTTAGATTTTTTTTTTCTTTCTTTTTTAAAATATCTTTTTTTATATTAATTCATGAATACAACTCACTAAATCTCAGCTACAGCATTCGTTGCACTATGGTTAGAAAATGCTCTGTTATATTTATATCTTGAGATAGACATTCAGTTCTTAAACTTTAGTTAGATACACTATATGGCCAAAGGCACTGATGTTGGGTGAGGGGGTTCACATCTGGGCTTTGTGCAGGACTGTCAAAGTCTTCCCCATCAGACTTTGTAAACCATATTTGGACCCTGTTTTGGGCACCACCGTTTCTCTAGATGGGCATTATGGTGTAGCATTGGAATTTGTCTTTACTGGAGCTACTGGAATAGCAAAATCCATTAGTTAGGATAAGATGTTCATATACATTTGGCCATATAATGTAGCAAGTATGCAGACTGACAATAAAATGTCATTTTTGTTCTGTCTCTTTGGTTAATAAATGAAATAAAATCTCTAATGCACTGGTTTAAACAATACAGATAAATATTGTTTCTCAAAATACGTGGAGGGTACAAATAGAGGAATAATATCTTTACCACTATTCAAACATTTCTTACTGTAAAACTATGTGATATATGTTTGTCACAAACAATCACAATTTACATAAAGAGTCATAAATTCTAAAAACACTGCGTGTCAATACAGTACTTGGTACAATGATACACACTTCAGTTCATCTTTATGACATAACAGCTATGAAGTTATGCATGTGCTCAATCACACGGACAGTCCAGATGGCTCTTAGATGGTGGTATATTACAGTATACTCTTAAACGTTTTTTTAATTGAGGATTCAGACCAGTTCTTGATTTTAAAGGACATGTTCATAGTCTGCAGGTTATGCTCCATGTCCCTCAGTCTGTACAAAAATATTGTGTTTAAATGAATGCACTTATAGTGGATGTCTATGGTGCGAAACTAAAAAGTCAGTGTGAAATGAAAGATGAATGAAACACAACAGACAGGAGACAAGAGAATGGGGAGAAGGGAAGTAGAGAGGACATATAATGCCATAATGTCAAATCTGATCGTTCATTATGAAATTATAGCTTTAAGAGTTCACCACCTCTGCATTCTGGAATGTCCAGTTTCCCAGTGGAACATTCTAAAAATCTGAGAGTTCATTATTCTAGAGTACCTCATTGGTCTCATACTCTGGGATGTCCAGCTGATACAACACTTTAAAACATCTGCTCCATTTACTAACATCTACTGAATATCCAGCCCTGTGCTCTCTATAAATCCTGCCCCAGTCTTTCTATCTCATCGATCAGGAAGTCAATGTCACACCTGGTTACAGCCGGATTAGAGACAACCATTCTGAAGAAGTTGACCTTTTGGCCTTGAGGCTGGTAGCCCACCATTGTTGTGCCACACTCCATCATCATTGCCTTGATTTTGGGGGCAACCTAGATATAATTCACAAAACAGAAGCTAAAGGTAACTGGCTAAATAAAACGAGTGACATAAAATATCGCATACACACATGGTATTTGATCAGTTCCAAAATCAGCCACATATGTACAGTGAGTGTGAGTATCTTCTGACCTTATGAAGTCTTTGTCTTTTCTCCTCTCCGTCTGGCAGAAGCCGCAGGCTTGGAGGAATGTACCAGAAACACACATTAGTGTGTTGGGGCTAAGAAACAGACAGAAGGGCAGCATTAAAAAGTTATAAAATAAACTTTGACTCTGAATAGTAGTACTAGTGAAGGACAGTGATAAACTCTATTGTGATTGTTTGCACGTACCTCCCCTTGAAACACCATCTCATATCCTTCTCTGTCTTTTATCTTGTGGTAGAGATACTCAGACAACTCCAGACATCTGTCAATGTGCTTCTCAAAGCCTATAGTGCCCTGTTAAAGATAACAGATCCATAACATTACATCTGATATTCTACACAAACATCTTTGAGCTGGATTAACACTGATTATATGATTGCATTCATCAATCCAATTTTTCTATTTTTACTTCTATCCCCATCCACTCATCCATTCTTCCCTCGTTCATCTATTCATTCATTATCTGTCCAGCCATTCATCCATCGCCCACCCATTTGCTCATTATGCTTTAATCTATTCAAGCATCCATCATCCATCTAATCATTCCCCCATCCAGTCATCAATTAATCCATCATTAATTACAACTGTTAATCTATCCATTCACCCCTTCATACATACAACCATTCATCTATCATCCATTCAACAATTGAATCATTCATCATCCATCTAATTGTTCATCCATCCATCTATTCAACTAGCCATCAATTTATCGATCATCCGTTCTACTCCATCCATTCAGCCTTTCTTTCTTTCATTCATTCATCCAAACGTTTGCACATCCATCCTCCCAATGCATCCATCACCCATCCCTTCATACAGTACATACAACCATTCATCTTCCACCCAATTATCTATAATCCATTCAAATATTCATCCATCCATCATCCAATCATTTATACCTCCACCTGTTCAACCAGTCATCAACGAATCATCCATCCAACCACACCTTCCACCCATTTATCTACAATCCATTCAAATATTCAATCTTCTGTCTAATCATTCAGTCATCCATCTTTTAATCCATAAACCATCAAACTTTTCATCCATCCAACCTTTAATTTATCGATCATTCCATCCCATTCATCCTTCCTTCCTTCTGTTCATTCATCCATCCATCTAAACATTCATCCACCCATCTCGTTTCTCATTACTGCATGATTCTGCATCCTGCCCTTAATTCATTCTTGAAGAACACATTCTTGAGATCAGAACTTCAGTGCTTGATAATATGAACACACACCTTTGACTTCCACATGAGCCAGAATTTGAAGATGTCTACATGACGGCCACATTGTATGGCCTTGTCCCCTGTGTCATAGGTGACATCATACTGCTTATCCGGCTGAAAGAGATATCCTGCACACATGGAGTTACAGCCCTGAAGAAGACCCTGAAAACACACACACACACACAGTGAGAGAGCAGGAATACTGAGTGGAGATAATCATAACACCTCAGCTAGCAGCTACCTCTCTTTTGATTCTTTGTCTCTCTGCCTCTCTTTTCCTTTTGTTCTCATCCAGCTTTCTTTGCATTCCATCACATCTGAGTTTTACTCTGTTCCACTGCTATTCATACTCATTTAGTTTGAAACCCCATTTATCCCTTTCTCTCTTACCTTCTCTCGCACCAGAATGGCGGAGCATTGTAGTGGAACGCCCATCATCTTGTGTGGATTCCATGTGACAGAGTTTGCCCTGCAGAAACAACACTGATCAGAACATACTGTTCACACATATGTTGTTAGTTTAATCGATTAAAACATAGTAGTGTATGTGCAGCAGGTGCATAGCAACCATTATAACATGTGAAATTTGAAGTTTTCCCTACTTCTGGAAAATCATTGTATTTTAGTTTTACGTTGTGTGTCAGGAGTGTGAAGATACATTTTGTAGCCAGCTGCACGAACCGTTTTTGAACAAAACATACATTCAAACTATAAAATACATTATTTCAAAAGTTCAGTCTTTTAAAGTAATCTTCAGTGGATAAAGAAACAGCCATGTTAAGTACATCTATCTTCTAAGTTCTGTTTATTTCATTAATATTATCTGCATGTGCAGTTTTTTAAAATATATTATTTGAAGAGTTGAAGTACACTACAAGTGGGCATTCAATACAATTAAGCCCACTTCTTGCAATCAGATTTTTATAATGCGTCTCTCCTCTTTCAGACCAACCCTTTGCCCCTGGAGCCAAATTTATTTACCATACCTCTCTACACCATTCAGCTTGTGTCTGTGTTTTCTAGACATCAGCAAACCTCCACCCCAAGCTCCCTAAAAACACACATTAGCATCAGTTTAAATGCCCCATTATACAGCGTTTCACCAAAATCAGTCTGTTAAAGTGAATAATGAAATAAACACAAGCGTACATCCACATGAAGCCAAATGTTGTATTTTTCACAGATGTCAGCGATCTCATTGATTGGATCAAAGGCTCCGTACACTGTAGATCCAGCTGTAGCGTTCACAAACATTGGCACAAAGCCCTAGACAGACACGACAAAACCATTTCGTCAGATAACATGCACAACGGAAATCAGAGTCGCTCAAACCTAAATCTTTTAAACTAAACTCATAAAATGCTTCTGAAACAAATATCTGCATCTTGGAACAGCACTAAGATAATATGTCCTTTAGATACGGCTGTCATGTTTGATCAACTGCACTATTTCACGAGCTCGCTCTTCCTTATGATAATAAATAAGCATGTTTGGCGTGTTGTCTGGGGGGGGGCAATGGAATTGGATTGATTGAGTAATGCTGTGGCTAATCATGCGCCTGCGCTCCTCCCGAAATTTGTTTATTAACATCACGTATTTTAATAGTGATATTAAAGAAATGTTTCAGTTTCAATACAGCTTTAGCTTTAGAAGTGTGTGCTTATAAATCAAATTCTGTAGTTCAAGAAATTAAAAGAATGTGCCATTTGTATTTTGCTCAAGCGCTAATAATTCTTCCTTACAAAACCATGTGTTATCTTATGGTACTGAACTGAGCTGGACAATGACGTCACTGAATTCAATATTGAAATGCCTTTAACTGAAATTGTAGTGTTTAATCTAGTCATTATACATGACTGGCACCTATTTGATACTGTCAAGTGCTCTGACACAGTCTGTATTGTTAAAAGCACTATATAAATAAAGATGACTTGGCTTATTTGAGCTGTAAAATCGAATCAAAAAACAAGACGAATGTGATTATGCATTATTGTCTAAATAACTGTGTATGGTTTGCATCACAGAAACTTCAAAACTGAATTTTACAAAGAAGCAATTTAAACTCAATAGTTTTATATAACGTGGAAGTCTTTTGGTTAGAGTAGAAACACTATTCTATTTTTGTGAACTGAACACTCACTTTCTGTTTGGCATCGATGACTTTGGCCTCCAGATCAGCCGGAATCACTCTACCTCTAAAAAAAAAAAGAATGTTATGGACATTAGTTGATGAGAAGCTCACAGCACAGACACAGAGCCTTACCTTTCATCTGTCTTCAGCAGGATCAGATTCTCTGTGCCGAAACCTAGCACTGCACTGGCCTTCTTTATAGAGTAGTGACTCTGCGAACAACATTGTAACGGACTGGTAAGTGGTGGGGTACATTTATAATTATATTGAAAGCTTAAAACTGACAGTTAAGACCCATAAAGAAGCACCAGCCTGCATAACTATCACATCTCATTTGCATTGGCATGCGTTCAAATCCTGTGCATCGAGACACATCACAGCAGGTTTGACATGACTGATCTGTCAGGGAACCAAGATCGTTTCATGTCACTGATGACACATTTTAATGCACGCAAATGAGAAGTGAGAGATGCAGCAAAAGGAAAAGGCTCATGGTGAACGGGTCTCACAAAAAGCTAGCATATGCTTTCAGAAGACTTACAATTACGGTGCTTGTTTTGTCACTTTTGGAGTTTACTGCATTCATTGCATGAAAATGAAACACTAAGATATTGTGCAGTTTCAAGAAGAAAGAAAATCATACGGATGAGTAAAGGATGACAGAATTGACTTCAGAAACTGTTGTCAGTAAAAATGCATACTGAGTGATAACGTAAAAATATTGAGAATACTTTCAAGCTCAACATCTAACAGCATACAGAAGGAGAGTGAAGACAGAGAGTGAATAAATGACCTACATGTTCAGAGGTGAACAGCACCAGTCTGGGAGCCACTGCCATGCCTTTGATTTTAACCTCAGGGTAGTGTTTATACCGTGCCACCATCACACTGTACATGTTTGAGATTGCTCCTCCTGCAAGAACACACACGTTACCACATCAAATGGGGCTGTGGGTAACCTCACAAAGCTTACTATGTCATATCTGATGCACATATTTTATTTATCAACATAATCAAAAGTTTGCTGTTGCACACAATGTACTACACACCTTGTTTATATAAATGTCTATATAACTATCAGCAACTGCACCAAATTGCATATTTTTGCAAATTTTGGGCCTCTTTTGGGTTTTTTCCACCTTGGTTGTGAGCTCCATATAGGAGACACAAAATCTGATGTATCTATTATGATGCTCATGCAAACTTAAAAAAAAAATTCTTTATTAATTAAATGTTAATGTTCAATATATTGTTTCAGACTATTATTTTTATTTATCAGGCTTAATATCTCAAGTAAAGACGCAAACATGCACATTTTCCTTAAATTGAATAAAATGAATAACAACACAATAATGAACACTTCCAGAATATTTTTTGCTGGATTATAGTGGGTTAATTTAATATTTGTGCATCCATTTATTTATAATTGTCAGCAAAAAAAAAAAAAGTATTAACATGGTAGCCCCATCCAATCTCGGCATGATAAAGTTTCTTCAGTTTCCTATCTAAAACATTCTAAGGATTTTTTTCCTTGAAGTAAAAAATTAATGAATGAATAAAAAGCGAACAATTTGTATTACTACTACTACTACTACTTATGAGAACATCGATAAAGCCACATTAGTCACTGATATTTTATATTAACCATTGTTCCAATAGTTTTTATTCTGTAGTTTACCTGGTGAGAAAATGCCATCGCCCTCTCCATTTGGCCAGCCAATGATCTCTCGCATTTTCTTCAGGGTGAGCTGTTCCATCAGTACAAACACCGGTGCAATCTCATATGTGAACCTGTAAACACACACACACACACCTCTCACATTAACGCGTGTCCTGGCAGCAGGAGGCAATTCACTAACTATATCTGTATTCATGTCAGTCTGTTCAGTCCATCACTGAATCATTGTGATGGGAGGAACCCACTGCTGGCATCTTCAACCTATTAGCGGCGGTCAATAATCATCCACCGTGGTTAGTAATGATGAGCAGCTCATTAGTACATGCAAATGTCAAGTGCTCATGCAGTTCTGTCTAATCAATATAAACAGTACTGACATATTATTTAGAGACAGCCTGAACCTGTGCGAACATGAGAAGGTGAAATAATGGAGGGGCTAATTGTCACAGGTTTTCTAGTGAAAAATCCAATTATAGTTCTCTAGCAGTATTTTTATATTTTAATATCAAACATCTAGTTCAAAAGTTTTATTGTGTGCATTCTGTCTTTCAAATTACATTTTTGTGATAGCTGTGAAGTAAATACAGTCATACAGCACATTCAGACAAGAATATAGTTTAAAAGCAGACGTGATTGTTATTAATTTTATAAAACTTCTGTTCTTTTTTACTATATAAAAAGTTGTATTTCGCTTCTTAATTAGTTTTTAGCTTCATTTTTTTCGGAAAAATAATGCTGAATATTTGCAATATGTTTTCAGACAACATTGCAAATATTTACCAAAACAAAAAGTCAGACTATTCCTATTACAGTATATATTTTCTTCTTCCTTAAAAACAAACGTCTGTACAAGCTCTGTGCGCTAAAGTACTTCATGAGGAGAACAAGACATTTTACAAGAGTTCTTGACCAGATTTGACGTCATTTTCTAAGAGTGTTAATTTGCTGTTTTATGACACCATCAATTCAGCCGTAAAACTGACTGTTGGCCATTACAGGCATTAAGCAGCAGTGTCACACAACACCGCCCCTAAAACCCAGAGGTGCAGTCATTTGGGAATAAGAGAAGTAAATCTGACGACGTGGAGTAAATCTTTTATTGATCAAAGGAGAATTTGGGCATGGGCTGTGAGAGACATCATAAAATCTCTGACCCTCAGAGGTCAAACAGAACCAGGGGACTCGCTGCTGTTGTCCTTATATAAATGAACAAGATCCCAATGGACACATAAAATACTTTCAAATTCCTTTTAGTTTATAATCTGACATCAGAGCCGTTAGAGCAGACCATGCAGCCATATAGTTTTTCTTTATAGCTTTAATTTTAACGAAGCCTATATTGTATCACACTGATCAAAACTGTGCTGGAAAACATCCCTCTAATTAAAATGAATAAATGTAAAAATAATACTAGTAATGTTTCAAAAACATTTACTGGATTGATCGACTTATATTTGTGTTTTTGTCTGACAATAAAAGCATAGCAATGTTTACTAAGACAGGCATCACTCTTACTCTTTGTTATGATTTAGAATCGTAAATAAACTGTAAATATGATACATTTGCGTGTAGCCCCTCCCTAAGCATTAGTGCTACAGGCATGCAGAAGAGGTGTGATATTAATATTATAAGCAAAGTAATCCACTTGCCATACAGTAAAACCAAGAACTCAATTGGATGCAAATGAAATATCTAGAGATCAGAACATCGCGGAGACTTTTTTGGAGTGAGTCTATAAGCAACCTCAGCAGCACACCAAAAACACCCAGAACACCTCCGCCACTGCAAAGCAATGCCCTATAATGCTATATTTTGATCTTCCTAGACGTCAAATACTACTCACAGATAACAGTCTGCCTTTAGGATGAACAGATGAATGGATGGCTGGAGGGATGGGGGTGGTGGTGGGGATCAGCTGGCACTGTGCCTTGCGTTTAGCTGTAAATTAGACTTTACCAATGAGCTGTTACTCCTCATTCTGGCCGTGTCCATCACATATGACTGGAGCTCTTCTGATGAGAGCTAACAGATGTGATTCTGAGCTGCCAGTCACAGTACATTTCATCCCAGTCTTCAGTTAACAGAGCAACATACACAAGCAGAAGCAGCAATAGCCAACAATACATTGTATGGGTAAACAATATCAGTGCTACTTTTTAAGCCAAAAATCAGTAGGATATTAAGAAAAAGATATTTTGTATATTTCTACCATAAATATATCAAAACATTGTTTTTATTTGTACGCATTGCTATAAGGACTTAATCTGGACAGCTTTAAAGACGATTTTCTCAATATTCCAGATTCCACCCTCAGATTCAAGATTATATAGTAATAGTTACATCTCAAATATTTTCCTATCCTAATATACCATACATCAGTCAGCTTTCACATGATACAGAAACCTCAATTTAAAAAAAGCTTTTGTGCTCCACGGTCACATTTGCTTTTCCTGAATTTAATGGTGCTAATATGTTTTATTCTTCCTTTACAGTTGTGATTCCTGTTTTTGCTTCTATTGAAATTTTATGTTTTTTGACTCTGTGTAAATTAAATGCTGCATCAACGTTTTAATTCAAGTCAGTGGTATTATTTAACCATATTATTTAACCAAAAATGATGCACTGCTTGGTAATTGGTTGACTTAAAATTGGTATTATTTTGGTTTGACTGTACATTAATTTCTAACAGCTAAACTGTATGTTACCAGTTAAAATCAGGGAGAAATAGCTCTCTGCGGCAATATTTTTGCAGGTCACCACTTTTTCAATACGGTTATAAAATGAATGTTTAACAGTGAGTCAATGGGAGACTTTGATATTGTAATCTTTATAATTATTATTATTTTTTTATTATTATTTATTTTTTGGCCATTATAATTGAAAGCAAATGTAAAATGCTTAACATTAGGGGTTAGCCATTTTTGAGGAATATTTTGCCTTGCAAGGACTATAAAACTTTATATGTAAAGTTTTATTGTAAATTGCTGAATTGCCTTATTTGGTCAAATTGATTGAATCCCTCAGCACAACAAATGAAGAACAACGCATGAAGGAAGGGGAACTCACATGTTAGTGTTTGCAGTAGAGGTCAGCCACTCTCCAGCTAAACCAATGATGTCTAGACCTGAAGACAGCTGGTTAAAAAACCTTGGGTGACCTTCAGAGAAAGAGAAAGCAGGGAAGAAACACTAACATCATTGTACTGTTTCTATGCATGCACTCTTAAAGATAAAGGTGCTTCCCGATTCCATAGACGAACTTTCTTGGCTAAATGGTTCCATTTAACATTAAAAGGTTCTTTGAGTCTGTGTTAGTTATTAAACGGGACAGGGCAGGTGGAGCAGGTGAGGGTCACCTGTGCGGACGCCGTATTTGAGCGTGTCCCTGCAGTCCACGAGGATCTGCTCCAGACTCTCTGGCTGGTCACACAGCTCTAGGTTGAAGCCCTCCATTCCCTCCAGCAGCTGGTGCGGATGATGGAAGTCCAGCACTTTTGTGGATCTGTCGAAGGTCTTGCGCACATAGTTCGTGAGGATGTCGACCACCTCCAACAGGAACTGCATCGTGTACTCCTCACCATTTTTAGCAGGAAGTAGATCTGTGACCAAAGTTGTTCCACAGATTAACAGCCGTTTGTTCTTCCTTCATTCATATAAATGCTGGCGAAAGGTTTGGAGCAACTGAGATTTTTCTCTCTTTTAATGTTTTAGAAAGAAGCCTCTTACAAAGTTTATTTGATCAGAATACAGTAAAAACCTAAATATGAAACATTATTACAATTTAAAACATTTTATTTGAATGTATTAAAATGAAATTATTCCCAACATGATACACTATCATTCAAATGTTTGGGGTGAGATTAAAAAATAATAATGAGAAACATTTCTTGAGCACCAAATCAGCACATTAGACTGATTTCTGAAAGATCACGTGACGCTGAAGATTGGAGTAATGATGCTGAATATGAATCACATTTTAAATTATATTCAAATACGAAACAGTTGTTTTGTAATAATATTTCCTTTTTTTCATTGTCTCTGAGGCTTCCTTCAAAAACCTTTAAAACTCAGTTTTAATGAATGAGTGGAAATAAAAAAAGTTACATTAATGTCATCTGCTTTTCTTTTGAAAGCCATTATTAATTCCCAACCTTTTTATCCATTCGTAGCGTAACTAAATGCATACCAGCAAAAATATGTATATTAAACAGCAAGAATCCCATTGCAAGTTCTAATATACGTCGCCTATATTTCAGAATAGCAGCTCACCTCTTGCATATAGATTGGAGAAGTCTGTCTCTGTGCGTCTGAAGCGAGGGTCTCGCTCGTTGTCTCGTGTTAAAATGCCCCTGGGCTGCTGATCGTTAAAAAACCCGACAATTCGGCTCTTGTCGTCAACATTATTGTTCTTCTGCAAAAATCCTGTATTATTACACAGAGAGGAAGACTGAAATGAGCGGCCTCCAAGTCCAAACATCTCAGCAGGAGCTTGAACACAGATGAAGTGTCTGTAAACTCCGGCTCGTGTGTATTTATGACACAGGTGATCTGATGACATCACTGGAACAGTGATTTACATGGACAGCATGCCGCAGTTTAGAAATATTACATGTTACTAAATATTTAATAATCGAAATAAATAAACTTTCATGGTGCACTCGTTTGAAATTATAATTGACATGCACGCTACAGAGGAATACAGCTTAAGAAGAAGAAAAAATCAGCATCTTTCATGTTGTCTTCTTCTCCTCGTTGTCTTCATCCTCATCTTCCTCAGCTGATACGGGCTCATTCAAGCGTTGCATGACTCTTTACCACGACAGCGCCACATTTCAAGTATGCCAAATAACCTATTCTAAATAACGAAATATTACATCGAAATTTGACCGAATTATTTTATCCTACTCCGTGAAACCCATTGTCATTTTATAGGCAATCTTATTTATATCCGAACATTTATACGTATATTCTCCTTCGTCTGCGTCTAATAAAACACAACATAAACAGATTTAGCACGACTAATTCATGAAAGACCATTTCTTTGGAAATCAGCTCTTATCAGTGAGCATTATGTAAAATGCTCTCGTTATCGCGGCCAAACAGAGGCTTGAAGGATTGTGCTTTAATAGATCTCCACAGAGCAGAAATTCTCTCGGGACACATATAGATTTATCTGCTCGCATCTTAACTCTATTGTAACTATATGCCGGACAAAAAACAACCGTAAAGCTTTATCTTTTATAACCGCACAGAAGCGATTTTCTTTTTATATTACGCGGTTAAGCAAAGCAACATTCTGCAGCCTCTTATGTTTTTTTTTTTCTTCTTTCTATTCACTGTAGAGCATCTTCAGTCTTTCAGCGAAGTCCAATAGGCTACTCACCCCTTTAAATTTTTCTTTTACAAAGAAACGCATTTTAGTCTTCTCCTCCATTCATCGGTACATAATAGAGGTAATTGCTGCTGCTGTTGTCTGTCAATTAGCTGACCAGCGGAAAACACCAAAAGGGGGCGCTATGAGACACATCTGCCCGTTAGAAAGCAGTTCATACAGGCATATGCTATTATGCACCACTGTGCCAGGTGGTTTTTCAGCAGTTTCTACAAATTAACCAATTTCTTTTTTCCACTTACCGCAAATCTTCATTCCAAGTTTCCTCGTACATCCATGAGCGACTCCACTCCAGTCATAGTCTACAGAGAGAAAACGGCGAAATCTCTAAGAAATCTGGCAAATAAAGCGATGATTACATGGATCCCCATGGATATCCACAAAATACAATCGAAGCCCTCTTTTAAACGCACCCAAGCGGTAAATGCACCATGCTTTATGCTCCTAATATGAAATGAATGTGGCAGGAGCTGAACAGAATTCAGCATTAATGCAGGCCAAATCAGGACAAGAGTTGGCTCTGGTGCTCCCGCCCCTGCGGCCCAAATCCTCAGCAGTTCAGCACCATTTACCAGCAGCTCATTATCTCTCCAGCAATCCCGTCCCATTCTTCTCCTCTATTCATCTCGGGTGCATTAAAACGATTTCTATTTGAACTGCAATTCTGATTTACTTTCATTAGACTGCGATGTAAATAATTGGCATGCTTGGCAGATACATGTGGCACGAAAACATACAACTCATTTTAAAATCTGATGAAATTTATATTTTATTTTATGACGTATTTATTGACATCTTGTTGCATATAGGACACTTCGATAATAGAATAATGGAATTTAATAACAGCGGTGATTTTATGCTTTTAATCTATATTTAAAAATACAAATATAAGAAATTATATATATATATAATTAAGAAAACAGAGCCAAAAATGAATTTGGGCAAATTTGCCCTGCAGCTACAGACATAGATAAAGTCATAATAAGCCGTGGGTAATTTTTGAAGAGCATGTTTCTGTTTCAGTCATAAGGAAATGAATAAACAGTTTGCCTCCCCCATCATCATCATCATCACAGAGAAACACACTGAAGCGAGCAGAGGACCATTAGTACCGATTTAGAGTGTCTACAATTATAGCTACACTTCATATATTTACACACTTCTACAGATTCGTTCCCGTTTTAAGACCGAGATGATAAAAATATATATAAGCAGGCTCCTAAAGCTATAAAACTGTCCTGCAATAGCCTATATTTGAATAATATTTTTTAATAATAGCTAATGCATGATAGTCAATTTTTAATAACTATATATATATATATAGCCTACCTTTAATAATAGCTAGCTTATATGTAAAAAAATAAATGAATTAAATAAACAGTGCTTTGCAGGTTTCCTGTTAGAACATCTAGAAAGGCAAACAATTTTTTTTAGAACAAATCTTGCCGGGTCAGAGGTGTGTGCTCGTCTGTCTTCGCTAATAACCTGAGTGCAGGTGTGTTTAAAGGCCATCACCTATGCTGACAGCGACATTGGTCAGGCGAGCGCGGGAGGTCCGTCAAGAGCTCAGTGCTGCGGTGATTTGTTGCTCCTGAAGCGTTGCGAATAGCGTCGTTTTTCCGCCTCGCCGACAAGATTAATGGCGTTGGCCACAAAGCAAATAGCCGGAGTGAAATAGCGGTTTATCGGTGATGGACCTACTTGAGGAGGGTGGCCGTAAATTTGTCGAGTTGGGATCCGGATCGCCGCCAGCGGAGGAGGAAGAGGAGGAGGAGGAAGCCGCCATCAGCCCCGATGTTTAAGTCCTCAATTCAAGGAGCGCTGTCACTCTCAGAGAAACTGCTCCTGTTTCAAAAAAAGAAAAAGAAAAGTCAAGCTGACTGGAGGGAGATAGAGGTTCAGCTCATGCATCATTTAAGCTCCACATATAGCATTTTTTTCATATCATAAATTTAACAGTAATTATGTCGAATATGTTAATGTACTAGATATTCTTATATAGCCTACCCGTGCCACACTTTTCTTTTTAAAAATCATATACTTCAGGTTCTTTGGCTTTTTGATTTTCTGAAGAACAGCAAGAGAACAAAAGCTTCACTATTTCAACATCAATTATTATTCAAGTGGATGTGGTTTAGAGT
Organism: Enteromius unitaeniatus; assembly: GCA_032359435.1. NCBI lineage: Eukaryota > Metazoa > Chordata > Actinopteri > Cypriniformes > Cyprinidae > Enteromius > Enteromius unitaeniatus. The sequence continues at coordinate 221,138 of JAUMHI010000259.1, read as the reverse complement.
TCATATCAATACAATTAAAGAACCTGTTAGAAACCAGTCCACGCACACAGGTTAAATCATTTCCTCTATAGGCTTACTTCCTCGAATAATTCAAATAAGCCGTGATCATCTTGCTTTTTTTTATATATATATATAATTAGTCAAACGATTTTAAGAACCCTGCATTAAAATATTAATAGAACCAGATCTGCTCTGAAAGTTTCTTTGACAGAAATTGATTTGGAGCTCATCATCATGCCAATAGGAATCACATATTGTCTTGATTAATATAGCCTACACATGTTAACATTGATTAAGAAATAGCGCATATTGATTTCTCAATTCAGATGACATATGGATGAAGAAAACCAATGGCTGTTGAAAGGTTCATAGAAACCTGATACTAAGCTATATCTGCATGCCATATAGATTGACATTGTTAGATTTAAATACAAATAAGATTGAAATAAAAAGCGCAGGCTGTCTGAAGCACCTGTTAGATTAATAATTACAGGTTTGCTGTTTTTAAAAGTCCAGGAAGCCGCTTACCTTGTGAAAGAAACGAGAGTATGCAACAGTATCCAAAATCTCCGCGCAACTAAATTTCCTCGACGTCAGCCAGAAAAATCTACTTGGATCACGATGACCTTTCCAGAGGCTATGTTTTATTTGCTGATACTCAAAGCGTAATTCGCCTGTTTATTCGACAGTGCGTGTGCGTGACGCGCGGTTAGTAATCCTCGGACCTCTCCACAACATCAGACTGGCTCTCAAACACATCGGCACGAGCGTTATTACGACAGCTCTGGCACCTTCCCGCAGGACTTTGTGTCTTAAACGAGAACGCAAGTCACGAACAAACACTTTCCAAGTTTGACACAACAGCCACGCAACCACAACCATTACACGCTGCTCCTGTGAGGAGTCTGGGTCAATGTGACCTTCAAACATCAAGGACAGCACTGCATGAGCACCAAATATCAGGATGTTGGTGCGTTTTAGCACCTGTTCTTGAACATGTTATTGATTATTAATATCTATAAGCGAGAGACTCATCGAGCTTTGAAGGTTAAGCCTTCGTGCATATGCGTAAGTTACATTCTTAACATGAAAAGAGAAGCTCTGTCTGAGAAGTTTTAGACACGAATGAGAATGCTTTTCAGACTGGTGTTGTAGGAGAACTCCACATGGTGGCAGCAAGCGTTCAATTAATGCAATAAACTCGGGCGAATTCACACACATGCTCTTAGTTGATGCATGCAGTGCTTTAATGTTTTCTTTTCCCTTTTTTCCCATCAAAGTGGTACGATTTCCTTAGGCATTATTTTACCTAAACACATTTGGCAAGAAGGAAGTCATCGATTGTATAGGAGGACTGAACTCTAGATTTTGTCATATATTGGATGCGTTTCAGCACCTGGACAGCTCCCGCTGCGACTCGCTTCTGCAGAAGCTCTGGGAAAAATAAAAATAAATTAATGAATTAAACTGAAATATCATATCATACCCCGTTTTTACTGTTTACAAATTGGTTTTTCCAACTCAAAAACCCTCTTTAGAAGAGAATCATTTTCTGAATTGTCGGAAAGGTATACAAGAAACGCTTATTGAGTAATCTCAGAACCTTATTTTTAACAGTTTAGCTATGCATTCCGTTTCTATCTGCATTTTGATATTAGTATTACATATAGTCATTACAAAATAAAGCAACTTTTATGTATGTTTTATTTATGCATGCGATTAAACATTAATTTTGAAAAACAGCGATATTCTTGATTCACGCCGTAGTCATTTCAGTCAGAAGAAGCACAACAGATGCAGAATATGATGATTTTTCACAGTTTCAGGACTTCAAGTCGACGCTAGATGGCGCTGGTATATTAGATCCATAAAGATCAGTCCACGCACACCTGCTTCATATGCATATTGTCAATAAGCAACAAAAAATGAAATACAATTTATTTTTATTACGTTTGTATGGCATAATTAGCAGTTTTTTTAGATTGTTTATAATTTTTAGTTTTTGTTGAATTTGGTCAAGAGCTCATAGGCTACAGGTAAGTAGGGATAATAATAATAATAATGATAATAATAATAACAATGACAACCCCTGTGATGGTAATAAGAAATATTTTATAGCCTTAAAGAATGTTCAGAATGCAATCAAATGTGAATAAATTGGTAGTTTTGGCCCTGATAGGGACTATATACTGTAGTGGAAGTATTTGAGTACTTAGTAAATTAGTGTAATAAAATTGCGCTTTAATAAAATAATAATACTAATAATGTGTAGGCAGTATTTTGCATGTGATAGTCCTTTTAGAAAAGCAGTAAGCAGTCAGGTTACTATATAGCAAAATATCTTTTATCTCAATGTTTAACAAAATAAATTGGTTGTTTAGAGAAAAAAAAGGAAAAGTAGCATGGGACACCGAGGTGAGAAATGTGTCGAACTTTCTGTGCAAAGCGTGGCTTCATTCGCCATCCTGAAGTGATGCTCTTAAACACACCCCAAACAACCTTTGATGCTCAGCTAGGGCTGGGTTTTTTTTTTTTTACACATTTAATACTCTAAAATAAACAAGCACATGTAAGATTGCAAGTATGCATGCTTAAGCATGTGTGTCTAAATGCCTGATTCTGCCAGACTTTCAACAGACTGACATCAAAGGAAGATCAGAGTGTGGCATTCAGATCAGGTCACGGTGAGGCTTAAACACAAACTCCCTCCAGCAGTCCCTCCATGCAAAGCCACATGTGCTGTTGTGATAGCCTGACCATATCTCACTCTCTGAAGGAGAGGAATAGCCTCGTGTGCCCTGTGGGAAGAACTCACTGCTTGCTGCTGCTGCGGAAGCACACTGAGACACTCAGTACCTGAAAAAGGCACTTGCGCAGATGCTTCAGTGATTGTTTTTTTTTATAACTTCATTATGGGACTTTTCGAGACATGCGAGTTATTCATTCTATAGCATGACTCCAGTCAAAACAAAACTGATACATCTACTAAAGCGCTTGACGTTATTTTCTAAATCCAGATTGTTAGTAAATACTCTGCTTTCTTTGGCAATCATTTTGGGAATGTGTGAGATTAATTGAAAGTTATAAGCAAATACCAATACGCTCTTATGGCAGTTTGTATCTTATGCTTCAGCGAGTAGCTGCCCTAGGCTTCTCGTGATGTTTAAGGCCTAACTTACCGATCATGTATTTTCATATCACTCTAGCAAGAAATCACAAACTAAAACATGAATCAATGTCAAGAGATGACATGAATGTCTGATTAATTAGTCTTTTTGTTTTACATGTAGATACAACAAACAATAATAATAGGTTTAACATAGAGAAAATCACGATTGATTATGATAGGAGATCGGTAACATAATTCATAATTCATAAAAATATTGCGCTTATTGTGTTGATGGATAAAGATCCAGTATGTGATTTATGATTTTGGAAAATAGAATTATGGATGTCCTGAATGGTGTTAAGAGGGGGGGGGGATAATGGATAATAAAGAATCAATAATGAATAAGTATTTATCTCTAAGACTTCAAAGGATACAAAGGTACGATGTCAGTAACATTCAGGAAACACATTACAAAACTGTAATAAACTATGATTTAATGTTGTACAACCAGTCAGTGCATGTCCCCAGTGAGAAAGAGGTGTTCTGTAGAGGCTGAAGAGACTGACCCTAACTAGTACAGCTAGAACAAGTAGTGTAGCTAGATCTTGTAAACGCATGTAAGCAGGCAAACATTAGAGTTTAGTGACATGTGCTGATTTTACCAACGGAGGCGCTATTGCAGGAGAACGGCACCATAGAGTTCAAAGAATGAACAGCTTAATAGGTGCCAAAAATCCCTCTTACAAATATCAATAATACTGTAAACGCATGTAGTTTTATGCAAGATATAGAAATCTCCCATAAAATGTTTTATATGTGAAATGTCTTTCACTGTGCAAAATATATGGTCCATATAATTCACGCAGAGAACGAATCAGAACAACAAAACTCCTGTTTAGAGTGAATTACCAGAAAGCACTTTGTAAAAATGGAAATGCCCAGTTAAATTTGAATAGAATTTCAGCTTAGCAAAATCAACATCAGGATCGGAACCTGAGCACATGACAGTCTGCATAGAAATGATTTTCTTTTTCTGTTACTCGCAGTGCATCTGAATATGTTGTCTCAGGATGGGGCAGATATGAACGACAAACTGATATTTAGTTTTCTAATTGGGTCACACAGTTGGCATTTTATAGTAACATATTTTATACAGTTAGTCATGCTATTTCATTAATGTGCTTCGATGCAGAGATGTGTTTGTATATTTTACATATCAAAACCTTAAATGCTTATGAGTGACATTACGAAAAAACAGAAGAACACAGCTGATGTCAGTTAATGTTTGCTTTATTGTCATTTTTGCCGACTGTGTTCTTAAATTCATATAATGGCGTATAAAAGCTGTTCTTTGAACTGAACATCAGAGCTATCCTAACAACTGATAAATCTCACAGTGCTTCATCCTCGGCTCGTTTTTAACAGAGTTTCACTGTTTCTCTGTTTGATACACACTCACACACACTATATAAAACGTACTTCAATTCCAACTCTGACAAATGTTTGTCCTCTTGACAAAAATAAATCTATCCACTGTTAATAACGCCACCGCCTTATGTTTCAATGGCACGTACAAGTCATATTCTTTATTTTCACACAATAATCTGGAAAGTTTAACAGATGGTGGTTTTCAATAGCATGCTAAAACACCCCACAAGGAGCGAGAACTGACACTTTCATTCAACAAAAGCTATCAATATATTTACAGAATAAAGAAATCTTCCACCGAAGACAGAGATCTGAACACAAGTCAAAACTTGTTAATGCTTTGAGCGGCTCAGGAAACATTTTCCAGGGTTCCTCGAGGAACTGAGAATGACTTGAAAATTATATTTACAAGTCCAAAGAAACCCCAAAAAACAGAGACTCCCAGTCTTACGAGTCTCATCGAACGAAACCATATTTTCGCTTCCTGAAGATTGTATTTATTGCACTAGTCTATGGTCGCCCAAGCCTACTACTACACAGGTCTCAGGTCCTCTCTTTTGACGTAATCAGTGGTCTTTTCGTGACTTTTGCTCTTCTTGTTCTGGTGCGTCTTCACATGTTTGGCCAAATGGTCGCTCCTCATGAAGCGCTTGCAGCAGTCCGGACACACAAAGCGTTTCTCCCCGGTATGAGTTCTCAGGTGCCTCTGTAACTCGTCCGATCTGGTGAAGCTCTTCCCACAGAAGAGCCAGTTACACACGAAGGGTCTCTCTCCTGAATGCCAGCGCAGGTGCGCCTTTAGGTGCGAGGTTTTGCCGTACACTTTCCCGCATCCGGGGATGTGACAGATGTGCTGTTTCTTTTTGCCGGGCTCGTCGCTGGAGCTGGACGACTGGCAGTTAGGACACCGGCATCTCCGGCAGCGCCTGGCCGTGGCCAGGGGGGATTTGGTGTGGAGGAGCGCTGCGATCTGAGTCTGGTACTGTGCAAAGTCTGTGTGTCCCAACATCAAGCCCCTCTGGATGGGAAAGCGGTGCGGGCCGAGGCTGGATGGGTGGCTGACGTGGTTTCCTTGCTGAAGGCTCCACCAGGGTATATCCTCCCCGGGGTTTGGAGACAGTTGTCTCTGCTGCTGATGGACCAGGCCTGAGTGTCCGTGGACGAAGCCGGGAGGAATGGGGGGTGGCGCCGCGTAGGTGACGGCGGGCACGTAGGTCGGAGGGCAGCTTGACTGCAACGACTGCATGGAGCACGGAAGCATCTTGACCGGAGAGAAGTCATAGGGATAGGTGGGGTCGGCCGGGGGGGTTAAGGGGAGCTCGTGGTGGGCGCTGTAGGAGCCCTGCAGGTGAGATTTGGTGGATAGTCCGAAGGAAGAATTGTTGGAAAGCGAGGGCTGGGGATTGGCCTCGTTACTCCAAGGGTGGAAAATCCGTGACGGAGACCCGAGGGTTGTGTCGTAGGGAACTTGAATAAAGTCCGTGGGTGTGGATCCGTGATGATGGCCGATCCGGTTACACGTCGCCGCTAGAAGCGCCAGAGGAGAGTGCTTGCTGTTTTCCGGCGAGGAGTTGGGAGTGCGGTCCTGGATCGCAGGAAAGAGCCGTGTTAAAACATTTAGCTGCACATGCTTGAAAACCCCTTTAAAAGATCACATTTAACTTTTTGGGGGGATACAGTGTTACGTACAAAACCACACAAAAGCAAATTTACCTTAGTGTTTATGAAGCATATGATAAAAAAAAAAAAAACTATTACCACTTTTAATCTTTTCTCAAGGTAGGTTTTCTCAAAAAAATGCACGACTTTAGCTGCATTGCTGAAATACGTTTACAGCATTAAGAAATGACTTTAAGAGATGTTTACCATTCTCTAATAAAGAAAAAAATCAACCAGCTTAAGTTTAACTGCTGCGTTACGAATTCGACATGAAGTCATTTAAAATTGATTTACTGGTGACAAGATCGTATTGAAAGTCTCAAAACTCAGTGCAATTACTAATTCCATGAATGAAAACCTCGTTTTAACGACGAAGGAAGTCTTCCAGTCCTGTTATGTGTTTTTGTCGTTTAAATATGAAATCGCTCGCCACATAAAGCACAACTGTCTCGTTATCTGCCGGAGTTTGCGCAGTTCGGAGACGCTTCTCGTCAGTATTATTTGCGTTATGCGCGACATTTTCACCAATATCTCAAACTTTTCACGAACCTGAAGAAATGCATGTAGTGTGTCGTTCCTCAGCACAGCCACAGCTGCCATGGCAACACTTCCTCGAGTTCCTCAAGCTTCCCGGTTTAAAGCAGCCGAATTCACTTCTTCAGAAAGACTTGAATGCGTCTTCTCACGGAAAAAGTGCGCTCGCGTCGCTTCCTCTCCTCCAGCTATCCCTGGACTATCTGAGGGAGTGAAGGATCACTACTTTGGATTTGATAAGGACTTTGGTGGGCCGCCAGCCAGTCAGGAGTGAGATTTATGACTTTGAAGTTCGCCGCTGCCCAATCATCAAAGAAGAGCGGCTCTTTGAGAGGGGGAAGCAAATCCTCTGAATCCACACAAAGCTCCTATGGTGTGTTTGTTGGTCTGGATAAAAGGGCTGATTATTAGGGGGGGATGGGACGGGTGGGGATAAAGGCGGGACAATTAATGAAGTAATCACTATGTGGGAAATGTATATACACAAATAATTGGATTTTCTTGATCAAAGACCCCCTCGCCGCCTGGAGACCCCGCTATTGGATGCCGGAGTCACCCGATCCCCCTTTCTGTAATTAAGGATTTGTTGTGCGACAATAGGACTGTGTTATCTCCAGAGATCTGGTGCGGGCTTACGAGATAACTTCAAGAGGAAGGAATCATTTGACTCAGTAGAAAGTTCACACATAGTTTTTCCGTCCCGCAATTTATTGGATACATCACTTAGGAGTTTGACTTGTTGGCTCGTTTCAGAAATCATTTTCATAATATATAAACAAAGCCATGTAGACGTTAAAAGTGTGCAATTAAAATGTTGGTAAATGCAACAATGCCATTTTAATTTTGTAGCAACAGTAGTAATGACAGACAGCAATTTTCCAACAGACAGTATTTAACAAATGATATAAAAAAGGATACAGCTGGTTCTGGCACAAGTCAACAAAGCAGCTATCACATCACTTTTTATTTGGGTGCACTAATTGCTTGTGATTAAAGAACAAAAAGAACAAGCGACTGCTTAATTGTTTTCATAGGCGATAAGACAAGTCGTTTATGAAAGAACAATCCCACAACACCCCATGGAAGTCACCGTCGAGCCATCAAGGTGTGGAGGTGACATGGTGATGGTGATGATGATGTCTTAGTTGTGTGATTTGCAGGCTGGCAAGAGGAGGAGATCCGATCTTTGAGAAAGTTTGAACATTTTCCAGTTCTCCTCCCTCTGCTCCGCCCCAAACCAGTCAAGCCTTCAGTCAGCACATGTGACACCTCCACAAATATCACAGGAATGAAGGACTATGCATCGTGAAAGACTGCTAAAAACAATAAGTGCTTCCAAGCTGAATGTGTTTAGGAGTTCTTGCAAAGTTTTGCAGGCTGTCATTTCAACTTCAAATGTAAAAAAAAAACCAAACCAAGACAAGTAAACACCCACAGAGAGATGTGCCTAATCTATGACTTTTTAAACTGTCCCTTTCGAGCACTTTGGAGTGGATGATGTTGAAGCAGATCAGCTCTTTTGATGGGATTAAGGTTTCTCACATAGTAATGGAGGAGGAGGGGAATTCCCACCGGGACCAGATCTCAGTTATCCTACAGTCCATAGAGAATTGCAAGAGGGCACAATTCTGTTTATTCTTCTTAACGGTCACCTCCAATTATATGGTGCCTACTGTTAACTGTTTACTGTTCACTATTATATTTAACTATTATATTACTTTGTGCCACTGGCTCATAAGTTTTTACATTTTTGTCAACTTTAGTTTAAGTTATGTAGTGCATGCATAAAGTTTTAAAAGTAGTCGGCACATAATAAATGACAAAACATGACATTGTTGATTTTATTTTATTTTTTGTAGATAGATTAGAATACAAAACAGCTGGCAAGATTGGATTGAGAACAACACTGTACAAGTGAAACTTCACCCAAACTCACAACCATGCCATTCATAACCATGCTGTGCGATACTTTCCAGATGTTATATATATATATTAATTTTACTGTGTAGTTGGAATGAATCTATTACCAGAGGGAGTTTTATAATATCAAAATGAGAAGCATCGATGCACATTAAAGATCTGTACCAAACTGTTACTGGAACAGCGAGCACCGCTCATTTACACGCTCTGTGAGGAGAGCACATTACTGAGCAGCTGATCACTTTCTGTCAAGAGGATGTACACAGTTGGTTCTGTGGTCTGTCACTCATTAAAAGCAAACAGAAAAAAGAAACAGATAAAGCACAATGAGTCAGCCCTCATTCATCTAATAATGTTGTTTGGCAACATATTATTTAAAACATTATCAGTTCAACAGGCTGCCATGGAGAGTCCTTATATAATTAACCACAGTATGCTTTTTTTTCCATTTTATTTTTAACTGATAAATAGCACATTTGTCTTTCATAATCTAACACAAATCTGGGAATATAATGCATATATAACGAATTACCCCTCATTATTTTATTTATCTACAGCACATTCGTAGAAAAGGGTTGGAGAAGGCAATCTGTAAAAGGAAAGAAATAAGTGTGATTAGTTGCATGAAATATAAATGCACAAATTTAACTGTGTAAGTGTGATAGCTTGTCATGCAAATCAATTATTTCTAAGAAATAAAGCAATGAGCAAATAATGTCCCTTAAAAACTTGTTGAAACAAATCTGATTTTGGCATGGCTTTTCTAAAATAAATGCATGGATAATCAAATAATCAACTTGCAGCCAGTGATCATCTTGAAATATTACGGACAATTTAAAGTTATTCCTATATTACATCAAATATTTAACAGTAAAAAGAACCACAAGCTGAAAGTTGATGGTTTTACAGTCACATTAAATGGCTTTTTATTTGCTGAAAAAGTGTGAACAATCATTTAGATGCCTGAATATTATGATTTTGATTATGTTAATAATTTAGATTCCAAGAAACAGTAGGCTTTAATGGGTTAATGAAAAGCCTAATCAAATCACATGCGAATAATATTAAAAATATCAATCGAATCTACAAGCGTTTGGTCTCAGTGTACAACATAAATGGATGTCTTCTGACAGCATCGCAGCATTGTCTGTGAGTTTTTGATGAAAGCATCAACAGTGAGTTTTTTGATATTTTAAGGCTTCTTTCGGACAGGTCAGAGCCGAACTTTTCATGTTCTCTGGACAGACAGCAGAAGAAAATAAAGCAAAAAGACTGAAAAAAAGAAAAAAGGGGTTCCACATCTGTCTCGCACACAAGAGCAGGAGAGATGGAAAGGCAGAGAATTGCTTGGGGCTACCGGCTACGAGAGCCTCAGTAATGGTGTCTCGTATGAGAAAACATCTGTGAATTTCCTCAGTGATCTACAACAAAGTCCAACTCAGAGTAGTCACTCAGCGGCCCTTTGAAGTCTCTGCCTGACAGAAAGCTGCCATTGTGTTCTGGCCTCGACGCCGTGTAGCCTGACTCTGCTTTTGCTAATTTCCAACATTTTCCCCTGAAATCTGATCCGGTTGCCTGTGCTCGGGCTGCAGCCGTGTGCTGATGGGCCTCGGGTCAGGAGATGAGGGAGAGGTCGCCCCTTAAACACCCGCTCGCCGCTGTGTGTGGCACCGCTCTGTTCCCACCGGCCCGGGGCAACTGTTGGGGTCACGTCTGGCTTCCTCAAGCCTGATCAGAGGTTTGGAGGTTTAATGATCAGAGTTTATGGATTTGTACTACTTTTAGATTCGGTCGGGTTTGGGATTTGAAGCCCTGTGCAGATGTTTGTCGTTGGAACAAGCAAGGCTTTTTTACTGCTGAAGTTTCAGAGCACAGAAAGTGAGATACAAAAACTTTTGTATCAACAAACTGTTTTGTGCGCAAATTAATATTAACAGCAGTCCAACAGGAATTTGAGGTATTGTTCAAATTATTGAAAGATGGAAAATTGATTCTTAAGTGCTTT
>JAUMHI010000259.1:194442-210383 GCA_032359435.1 Enteromius unitaeniatus | reverse complement strand
TATTAACAGCAGTCCAACAGGAATTTGAGGTATTGTTCAAATTATTGAAAGATGGAAAATTGATTCTTAAGTGCTTTATCTCAGATGTTTCTCATGTGTGCCCTTATATGCAAATGTGTGAAATACATATGGACTCAATGAATCAATAGTGGCTTCTAGATATCTAAAGTACCTGTAGGTAGCAGCTCAAACAATGTATCTTGGCAAATCTGATTACAATTTGAGAAACAACAGAGCTTTTCTGAAACTTACACCTGAAAGAATACTGGGGTATTTTTCTAAGAATGAAAATAGGTGAATCAGGAGCAACAGGCTTTATTTAATTTAATCTGTGTTTGAATCACAGCCAAAACTGACATATTAAATATTAAGTTTGGCATTTTAGTGATTATATTAAATCCCATTAGTCATGCGACTCAGGGTTAATAATAAATCTAAACCTTAAACCATGCACATGTTTAATTACTTGAAATAAATGTTGAAATAAAATATAACAAAAAAAAAAGCCAACTTATTGAAACATTTCCAACAGTCTCACGACCAATTCATATGTATTTTACGAAGTGGCTAATTTGTGCTAATTCATACAAAATTTGTATGATTTTGTTACAATTTGGCAACTCATAAAATACGTACGATTTAGCAAGTATCGTATGGAATTTGCACGAGTGAGATTGTACGAATTTGTGTTGAATTAGACACCTCGTAAAATATGTACGAATTGCCTGACATTTCTCATTTTCAGGCATTGCTCTAAAAGAACTAAATACACTAAAAAGACTGAGCTGTAAGAAAGCGTCCGATCTGAGACAGTCTCTCTCCATGGCTTGTCCCGACTGTAAGGGACAGATTTGTTGTTTTGCCTCCTGAATGTAAACAGGTCCTGGCCACTTCTCTCAGCGCTCGCCCTGCTTGCGTTTACTCAGTGGCAGCTGCGAGCACCATCTGGGAGGGCTTGAGCAAGGCCAAACAAAACAGGTTACACCTTCGGCCATGCCAAGTCCTGTAGCCTATTCCTGGTCTGCACAAACAACAGGGGCTAATCGCAATTTCATGCTCTGATTTTCCCCAGACCTCTATCCAAGCCCCGCAGGAAAAGAAACTTTAGCTCATTTTCAGGAGATATGGGCTACACGTGGTTCCATATGGCCGTGCTCATGCATGAGAGTCCTCGTACCTCATGATTACAGAATCCACCATTTTAAACTCCCTTAAATCACACTTTCCAATCTATTTATTTATTTTTTGGTTTGTTTAATGGTAGATTCATATACATTGAAGGACATATTTGTCATTCTGTCTCGTGTGTCAAATAGCATATTCTCTATTCAATAGCGTTCTGCGGTGGAAAAGACATTTTACAGTTAATTAAGTTACTTTACAGTAATATTTTATTTACCTCACTTACACTTAAAAATGAAGGTGCATCAGGATGCCAAAGAAGAACCTTTTTGTATAATGGTTCCATAAAGAATCTTTAACATCTGAAGAACCTTTCTGTTTCACCAAAGGTTCTTTATGGAAAAGCTGGTTCTTCAGATTGTAAAAGGTAAGAAAGAGATGGTTCTTTAAAGAGCCTTTGACTGAATAGTTCTTTGTGAAACTAAAAATGGCTTTTCTATGGCATCGCTGTGAAGAACCTTTACTCACCCTTATTTTTTAAGAGTGTAAACAATTAATAATAATTTTTAAAAAAGTACATTGATAATTTATTTTCTTCACAGATCATGTTTCATATAATCTCATGCTTTTCACTAACACTGTTGTCTACCTATTGCTGGTCTGATTGCCAAATTGTGTAAAATTACAATAAAAAGCGTAGAAGAAGAAGAAAAATAAAGTCATACCCTTCAAAAAGAGACAGTTAATTGATCAATACACAGTAAAGATTTGTTAGTAAATTGTTACTAAAAAATCTGATTCAAATAACTGCAGTTCTGTTGAACTCTTGTTTCCACAAAAATATCAATCAGTACAACTGTTTTTAAAATTATACATATATTAATCAAGTGAGTATATTGGAATGATTTCCGAAGGATAATGTGCCACTCAAAATTATTATAATGATGCTGAAAATTAAGCTTTGATCACACAAAACAAATGATTATTTGAATACATATAGAACTATAAAGCTAGTTATCTTATATTGCAATAATATTTTACAGTTTTAGTGTATTTTGATCAAATAAAAGAGCCTTGGTGAACATTTAAAAAACAAACAAATATTAACAAAAATAAATAAATAAATGATGCAATCTTAAAAAGGTTAAATAATTTTTTTTGAAGTCTGATCAAAAATCTGGATACAATAATGGAACACGCACAAAAAGTCTTCTTTAAAGGACACAAAAATCAATTATAAAGCAGCGGTGAAGAGTTTCTGAAAAGTTTCTGAAAAAAGTTAGACATCCTGGAACACAAAAGAGCCAGTAGTTAAGTTTATGCGAATCAACCAGTAAAGTAAAGACTAGTTTGGTAAATCTTTCAGACACAAGACTAGTTTAGACCCAGTTGGCTATCAGCTCAGTCACTCCTGAGACAGATGCCGAACATTTGACAGATTTTGCCACAGAACCACATTCAAGTCCAAATGCAGCGGGGCAAAATCTCCCACTTTTATCCCTGTGGTATTCACTCAGCGCTCATGCAAATGTGGGTAATTCAGCGGGGCATAGAAAGCCCTCAACAAATTGCAGGTGTTAGGAAGCCGAAACAAAGGCCACTACAAGCCCTAATGGCATCCAGCATCATTAGCAAGTCTTTGATGTGCGTGCTCCACTCACTCTTTTATCTCCTTCTCCCCCTCTCAGCCCTTCTCTCTCTACATCTTACGCTACCCCGCTCTCTCCTTCTGTCTTTCTCCTCTAACCCGCTCTCTTTCCGCGGTTCTTCATTAAATCAGTCTTTAGGGAGGGCGCCCACTCCTGTACCCGACATCTGTTTGGCTCTTATGCCTGTCTGTCTGTCACACATCAGTCAGCGTAAAAAGCAGTGCGCCGCTAATCTGCAAATATCCTAAAGTACCTGTTTATTCTGAGAGGCGGCGAGCAAAGACGGCAAAATAAAGTGTTTACTTTCATTTGCAGCTTTATTATCCAGGCGCGATTACGAGATGTGGCTCGCGGGAAGCGTTTACTAGCAAAAGAACATATATATGCGCAGGAGTGTGTGTGTGTTCTTGTGTATCAATGGCGGGTTACCTGCTTTACATCCCAGCAGGTTTGAAAGAGAGGCTTTGGAAACACTGCTATTCAAAACTCTTCCTTTGAACTCTAGAGGATATAGAGACAGGACAATGCCAGTCTATTTGTGTTCCCCCTTTGAAGTCCACCCTGTCTATTAGTATGAGAGAGTGTGCTGTCTGACAATAAATACTGCTCTATCTAAAGATTACGGCTGCAAAATATCTGAAAGGTGCCACATTGCTCCGCATACTTGGGAAAGAAAACACGCGCTCTAGAACAAACAGGGAAAAAACTCTTCACCGACCACATTAAAAGAGATCGTCGGGTGCTCCAGATGCGCAGGGCGCTTTAATGAACGCAAAGAATAGGCTGTTCTGGTTTTACAGAGAGTTATTGAGATATTAAAGAGCACAGGTGCAGGGCCAGCATTGTTTACCGGAGCAGACGCAAGTTTAGGGATCATCGGTATAGCTTTAGCTTGTGTTTGACAGCTCTGTTGAATTCTCAACCGGCTTCTGATTATTAAACGTCACATTGAGTTTCTTCGCTCTAATATGTGTCTTGCAGAAGAACTGAAGAAAGTGTGAAGGCGAACTTCAGAGGCGAGCACAAAAACTAGAGAGCTTGTTCAAAATTGATTTCCATGGCAAAACAGGGCCAAAATAATCTAGGGAACAAGATCTCTCTTAATGGATTCGATGTTCTTTAAAGAGGCACTCGCGGGTGTTAGAGTGACCTATTTCAGCCGGCACTTTTCAGAGGAACTAAATATTCTCAGACGGGGAATAATGCTCGCAGAATATTCTCATTACTGCCTCATCTGAGCGCGAGAAAACTGGACACGGCCAGCTATGATTAGGACTAGAGCTCATCAGCAAGCACACGCGTGCGAGCCGAACGTGTTATTAACACATCTTTGTGACGATCGTTTATCTACACTGCCTCTGTCTGCAGGCCCAGGAATTACTGTCATTCGTAATTACGCTTTAATTCCTTTTGTTAATCATATACTTTAAGTAGCGCTGTCAAATGACTAAATGCGGTTAATTGCATTTGAAAAAAAAGTTTTTGTTTGCATAATGTATGTGTGCTATGTGTATACATATACACACACATATACAGTATATTTGAAAACATTACCCATATTTAAAGGTCTATATATATATTCACATCATTTGTTATGAATAAATTCATTTAATATATAAACATAAAATATTTCATTGTATTTATACATACATGAAGATACAAAGTACACACACATATGTTAACTAAAACTTTTATTCTGGGTGTGATTAATCGTGATTAATCATGATTAATCGTTCGACGCCACTTTTTTTAGGTCACATGTGCTTTGTATCAAACAAGATTGCAATCTTATAAAACAAATGTGGCTAATGTGTGTTTGTAATGAGCAGTATTGAGCAATAATTGCTCAATTATGTGTAACTAATACTAATAAGATTTCAGTAATAATAAAAGTGAGGCAGAAATATATTGTTAATATATTTAAGAAGATTTTTTGGCCAAAATACACTTTCTTTGGGGCATGAAGGAAAAGTAATGTAACTAGTAGTGTAATTACTGATGCCAGAAAAGGTCACACTTTATATTAAGTCTTCTTACTTAATATAAACTATTACGTAATAACAAAAAATATATAGGTACATATAGGTACAATGTACTTGCTGTGTTCATATTGTATTACAAAACACTTCTGCTGCTATTGAAGTGGGATACAGGTAAGGTTAGGGACAGGTTTGGTGGCATAGGTAGGGTTAAAGGTGGGTTGAGGTGTAAGGGATGGGTTAACAGCGTATTTATAAATTTAATTTCAGAAATTAACTACATATAGGTATTTTGTAAAAAATATAAGTACAATGTAAAAACATGTATGTGCACAATAAGTGCATTGAATGATTCATTTAAATGTCAGAAGAATAGTAGTTAAGGCCACCTATAAAGTGGGACCCAGAAAGAAATAAGTAATAACATTGCTTTTTATAGGAGTAACTATTAATGAGTAATAAATAATTAGTTTTGTCATCCACACTTACAGACGTGGGTGCTTTTTGATATATTGCCTTGACTAAACCAATACTGGGCCAATATAATTTCCATTATAACTTCCATGTGGCTTAAAACCAGTGGATTGTTACTTAAAGGGTTAGGTCACTGTTCAAATTCTGTCATTAATTACTCACCCTCATTCAAATCTTTTGAACACAATGGTGATATCAGGGAGCCACCTCGACCCTCCATAGACAGCAATACAACTGAAATAATCCAGACTCTATATGAGAATACTTTTTTTGTGCAAAGAAAGCAAAAATAAGAATTTACTCAACCATTCTTCTTCCCTGAGTTACATCTGAGTATCACAACGCATGCGTACACTTTCCACTAGACTGCAGATTACATACATGTGTGTGCTTTCCCCCTGGTGTGTGATACTCTCTAAAGTTTTTTTCACCAAAATATAAAATTTGTGTTCTGAAGATGGGTTGTAATGACATGAGGGTGAGTTATTAATGACATAATTATCATTTTGGGGTGAACTAACCCTTATGAACAAAGAGGTTGTTTATTCAATGCAATATATCAAAAAGCACCCACGTCTGTAAGAGTGCATGATGTGTACAAAACACTCAGAGTAGGCTGATATTTGTCTTTAAATTATGTGTGTTTCAAATATGTTTCAAACATGGCATACATTTGATTAAAGATAAAACAGCACATCACTTCACTGAGAAATGTCTGTATGATGCATGCAAAAGGAAAGAGACGAGAACCTCAGAAACAGAAGAACAAAAATTGCACAAATGAACAGGGGAAAGTTAACAAACATCATGATGAACATTAAAATTACTGATCTCCACACCATTAAAAATAAATCCTCACTGACCATAAAAAATGTAGCAAATGTCCAGCATCTGATGTTTCATTACCTTAAAGTGATGACTATAATAATTAGTATGGGAGGATTGTCACAAAGTCATACGGAAAACACTAGAGCAAACTGATCCACTTCTTTAGTGACAGATATATACAGAACCAAAATGTCAGACATTTCAACCAAAATACAGACAATCATTAAAAACAAACAGAACCTTTTTTACCATTGCTGAATCAAACTGACTGACAGCAGCATTAGAGGAAAACCATCATCAAATCAAAATAATAGTGCGCAATATTTTTCATTCTTTGAAAATGTAACCTTGCCGATGCCAATAAGGCAAGCATGCTAATGAGGTTTTTTTTTTTACCTGAAAGAGAAAGACTGAAAGACATGGAGGGTGTTTGAGAGAGTAAGATCTGTCTACATCTTCACTAAAGATCAGATTTTCTTGCGGGCCCTGAGGGGTCAATAACAGCAGATGAACCAAATGATATGCAAATAAAATAAAAAAAAAAGCGCCACAAATTGGCTTGTGTGCGCGGTGCGGCCCTTCTCATCTCAGAGAGAGTTTTGTCCAGCATTTCTCATCTACAGCAACATCACAGCAGGCCCACAAATGGAGGTGTTGAATAAAAGATTTGGAGAAAAAGTAATACAAAAAAAAAAATGTTAAAAGAACAAAGTTGAAAACAATTTGAAATGCGAGGCATTCATAACAGTCTTATCTTGCTCTCTTCATGTCTTTTTGTCTCTGTTTCTGTGAGGGGGGATCAAACGCAAAGAATCACTTTTCATGTGCTAATGTTATCTGCCTCCTTGAGGAGAATTCAAATTAATGATTGTATCATTATTGGTTTGATAAACTGTGTTTAATGAAAAAATTATATCAAGGATGTGAATCAAAAAATAAGAAAGACATTGTAGGGTATTCCTCAAACTTTCCATAAGCATGAGAGGCTTTGAAATGCAGATATTGCCTGACGCTTTGAGATAAGGTTAACTCCATCTCTGAGAGTGCAGGGCTGTCATAAACATCACAAAGGGCCAGTTAAATATTTGGTTCGTAGGGCCCTAAAAAGCAGTTTTACACAATAATCACAATTTCCTTTAAAATACTTTTAACCAAACATTCGTTAAATGCATAGTTAATGTTTTCTCTGACTTTCAGCACCATTTCAGTGTTTATAATAATACACCTTTTTATATGTATATAATAATAATAATAATAATTTATAAAAGGTATTTGCGACTTTTTATTAAACTCTTTCTTATCTGACTTTTTTCCCAGCAAATTCAGCAAGTTCGTATCTCACAATTTCACAGTTATCTATTTTATTATTTTAGACTGCTGTCAAATGATTAATTGCATCCAAAATAAATATTTTTTTTTGCTTACAAAATATGTGCGTGTGTACTGTTATGTACATATTATGTGTGTAGCATGCATATATTTCTGAAAAATATGTACAATTTATATATTAAATATATTTATATAAAGTATAAATTACTAAAATATAAATATATTTACAATATATATATATATACTGTACACAGATATATATTATTTAAACAAAAACTTTTATTTTGGATGTGATTAAACATGATTTGACAGTACTAGTTCAAACTAGTTTCCCCTTTTCTTAAGTATGTCTTAAGTGCGGAAGTATGTTTTATATGTGTAGAAAGTCAACAGAAAGTCAGAGCTTCTGCAGAAAAACTGCTGTTGTGTCCTGAATGACTATAACGACACCACAGGACATCAACGTCTCCAAACTCAGTGAGCTCTGTCATTAAATTCTTCATTCATTCATGCCATGTGACATCTGCACTGTCTGTGAGGATATGTATTAGGGCGAAACGTGTCTAATCTGACAGTCTGCCACAGCAAACAAGACTACAATCACAGAAAGAGGTGGAAAAAAAGAGTGCAGAAATGAAAGGGACAAACAAAGCAGCCTGTGAGTGATTTGTTCACATTGTCTGGATTGTAATGCTTTACTAGAAGTTACATGTTTCTCTGAAGAACAGAGAGATGCTGCCACTGCCAGTCCTATGCCAAGGATCTACAAAAAATACAGATGGCTGAGTTTCTTAAATCTGGATCAGCTATGTAGGAAGCCAATTTAATTAAGCAATAATTATTTCTTTATCATTATTATGGCGATGATTAGAATGCTAGACTGACCAATCAAGCATTATGGAAAGGCACTGTTCATTTTATACACACAGGTCTACCTGGGACCACACATTGTGTAATACTCTACAGTTACAGTCTATATTAGTTCTCCATACTTACTTTGTACGAGAATGCATTTGCAGAAATGTTACTAATTTTATGAAACACTGGTGGCTGTTATCCTATTGCTTTTGCTCCTTCTATTCAACCACACTTTATGCCTATCCACACCCCTTAAAGACACTATTCATTTCTTGATAAATTAGATTTCCATATTTTCTATTTAACAGGATGTTGGTGCTGGTCAAAACAAAGGTTGGGTCTGTGTTCTATATAATGATATAATAATGAAATACTAAAGTTTTGACATCTATTTGAGTAGCATAACCTTTTGAAAACGAAGTGTGTTTAGTACTGAATGCGCACTTGTAATTCGAATCTTAAAAATCAACACTTTCACGACTATGTTTCTTATATTTCAATCACTTTTTAAAAGCTTTGTAATAACATCAAATGAAAAACATTTAAAGTGATTTTAAAGGATAGTTCACTCAAAAAATGTAAATTCCAATTAAAATTGAACCTCTATGAATTTCTATATTTTGGTAACCAAACAGCTTTGTCGATTACTGACCACTGTATGGACAAACAAACTAATTTATTAATCCACATTTATTAAAATATCTTGTATATTTTTCAGAGAACAAAGTAAGTTAAACAGGTTTGTTGACTAAACGATGACGGGACTTAATTTTTGGATGAACTGGATGTCCAGTCTGTAACAGTGCAGGCTGGTAGTGTGTGTTTAACTGTGTACAGACGCAGTGGTCTCTCACCGGCTGTCAGCACGCCTCAGAGTGGTGGGCAGAGCTCAGCTCATCTGGATGAGATAATGGGAGGGGCAGTGGGCGGGACAGTCTTTGGGTTGGGGGAGGAGCCAGATAAAACCTCCTCCTCAGGGATGGCCTCTATAGTAGACAGTAACTGATAATATTCATCCTCTCCATCCAGAAGCTTGATTTGCCTGAGAAGTGAAAAAGAAATAGAAGAGGGTCACTTAAGGCAAACGGGATAAACTGTAAAAACATAGGTTTGATAACCTAAAAATATGCTTCATGTAATGCGTTATTATTATTATAATTATTTTTTATTTTACATTAAAACTTTACATTTAACCAATAATTAATCTAATAACATCAGGAGGAGGGCCTATTGTAGGTGCGGTGTCTCATAATTTCTATTTTTTAAACACACATCAGAGATTGTACCTTTTATGCAGATTTTTTGATAGTGTTGATAAGAAAATTGTGTTGAATTAGGAAGCAATTTTAGTAATGGTATAACTGTGTGTTTTGGAAATCTTTTTAGTGTGAGGTTGATGCACTGACAGCAAGAAGAATGGGTAACACTTAAGAATAGGTAACACTTGTTAACTATTAACCACGACTATTCATTCAATAAATTCTTAATTTGCTGCTTAATAATAGTTAGTGAGGCAGTTGTTAAGTTTAGGTATTGAGTAGGATTAGGGATGTAGAATAAGCTCATACAAGCTCTACAATCAGGCATTAATATGTGATTAATTAGCACTAATAAATGGCTAAAATTCTAGTAATACACATGCTAATAAGCAACTAATAGCACTACTGAATAATGCAAAGAGCGCCATAATCTTAAATTTTTATATGAGCACTGCATACTTTGTCAGATGCAGAAAATTCAGTGATACACCTCATTATTTTTACTCGATACTTTTACTTCTGAGATACTCAGCTCCATGTTATAAATAAAACAATTATAAGAATGAACCTCTGCTTATATCAGTACAGATTTTTAAAAGTACTTTAACTTAATTGAATAGTATTTTTATTTACGTTTACTTTCACTAATATATAATATTTCAATAATATTATTTTCATGAATGTCCCCTTTGTTATGATCAGCTGGAGGTGCCAGTCCAGACTAGATGGCACGCCAGTCCCCTATTGTACTTTTTTTTTCTATTCCATGTATGAACTGTCACCTGTGTACTCTTGTCTCCACCCACCTCATGTGTCTCCATGGTAACTAATATGTTCTCCGCCCACCTCATGTGTCTCCATGGTAACTAATATGTTCTTCAACCCTCTGTCTCGTTAGTGCTGTGTATAAATACTCCAGCTCACCAGTCATTCCCCGCTGATCATTGCATGTGGCTAGTCCCATCTTTGTAAGCGTTTTTCCCTGCCTTTACCAGTTTGTGTTTTGTTTATATTCTGATTCCCTGTTGCCGACCTTTTGCCTGTTTTCTGACCTCGATTCCGTCTTACCTGCATTGCTCTGTTCACCATTGTTTTGACCATCGCCTTTTTACTCTGTCCCGTGAACTTCTCATTAAAATACCTTTGCATTTGGATTCGACTGTTCCAGTCTTCATTCGTAACACCCTTGAGCCAAATAAAGTATACTTTGAGTTTTGTCTTCAGTATTCCAAAGAAATTGTCTTATGGTGTGGCAAATTAGTTAATTCAATTAATTAAATACAAATATTTAAACATAGTCTCTCCACTATAATGAGCTCATAAAAACTGCATGCATAATAATGAAATAAAAATTAGCAAAATACTGTTAAAAATAGTTGAAAAATCACAGAACTTGCAAATTTCCCTAATTACATTCTAAATTAAATTGGCTGCATGGCTCTTCTAGTTTCTATTACGAGATAATGACCTTTCCACTGTCTCAAGCAGTTACTTCAGCCTCACATATATTCATTGAGCTCAAAACATTTAGACTTTCCTCTATGGCTGGAAGATCATCATCACTCACTGCCATTGAGTCCGCACAGCATCATCTCTACTTTTTTCCACAATGCTATTGACTTCTAATGTCACTTTTGAGTTTCTCATGTCATGTTAGTCAGTTGCATTTGTTTCTGAAACACCTCTGCTGCAAATTACAGGCGCTATACTAATAAAATAGCCTTTTCATTTTTACAGTGTTAAAAACCAAAGCAAATAAGAGGTTAAAACGTCAAACTAAACATGCCTGAAAGCTGCCTTACTTTTCACAGGGGTTAAAAATAATAAATAAATAAAAGAAAAAGCTAGAAACGGTTAATCCTTTCATAAAGAGTACTGATATACAGCCTGCTCGAGGTATTAGAGGAACCAGGCTTAACTTCACAGTCTGTGAGGTCACATATCTCACAATTAATACATGCATTCTTATATCATGTCTTCTCCCCTCCCAAAAATAATAGGGGAAAAAAGGCTTTTCTTAAATAGCTGGTATTTTCAGCTGCGCATTTGCATGAGAAGCAAACAGAGCCCTGGTCTTCTCGGCTCCCCTCCTGAGCTGGTGGGGTGTTTAGATACCAAGAAGGAAAGCTGTTATTTACCCCAGTTTTCTGGGTTTCCTCTTGCTCCCCTGATAATCCAGATTTCTCTGCAGAGAGGACACAGAACCAGCACACGCAAACACACACACACACACACACACACACACACACACACACATGCACAGAGTTAGAAAAGCTTCAGAAAAGACAAGCGCGAAGCAAAGAACATGCGCGAGAGAATCATTAATTTTTAATTCAAAGTGATTTTGTGTTGAATGTGTGCAGATGCTGATAATATCAGAAGTCACAGCATAATTTTTCTTGATCAAAGCGCGCGGGGCTGAGGCTGATGAGGCAGGCATCTTGCTCGGCTTTGATAAACCACATCAATTATTCACCGTGAAGGGAGACATCCTCACATGAAAGCAACAGATAAAGCGCCAAAGCACATGGTGGAGACAACAGAACGGCGGAGCGGCGTGGGGGTGGGGGCTCGGGGGTCTGGCACAGGTAGCTTTAATTGTATTATCATCTGGAAACAAAGTTAGACAAAGGCTTCCATGAAAGGCTTTGAACTCACGTTGAGATGGTTGTAATAAAGACTGTCTTCCGGGCTGTTCAGGAGCTTGGGCTGCTGTCCTCTTCGCCGAGGGGAACGGTGATGTAGCTTTAACATTGGACCTGCGGGACACACACACACACATGCGCGGGACGGATCAGTGACACGTCTCCCATTGTGTTGCCCTGCAGGAATTGTATAAGCAGAGCAGCACAAATAAAGCTGACAGCTGCAACATAAATACATCACGCTGAACAATAGTGCACTGCAAGATTTTTACATTTTTAGAAGAAAATCTAAGTGCTGCTTGCCCTTGAAAACAGTTGTTATGCGGAGTGCTCTGAGTGGTAATTAGATGGTTTCTTATTGGAATAGAGCATAAGTTTTTGGGATTTTTCATCCATGTTATTGTCCCCCATGCTGGCTAAAAAACAATTGCACTTTATTTTACGGTATGTGCACTTACAGTGTACTTACATAAGAAAGTACTGGGTAATATAAGGTAATTACATGGATTAAGGTTAGGCTAGGGTTTACTAACCTACTTAGTTCTTACCCAGTTATTGTAATTACTATAATAAATACATAGTATGTACATATACAACAAAGCTGTAAAGCAAAGTGTTACCCAAAAATCAGTAATGGTACACCCCTCCATAACAAGGTACATGATTTAAGGCGTGATTCATGTCTTGTTCATTTTGAAGACATCACAACATTGCTTTACATGTACTTAGGAAAGAGTAAAACAGATCGAGGACCGGGAGGGCAAAACATTCATAGAACTTCAGCAAAAGCCTGGCAATCTGTTTCACAGCCATAAATATTTAGATCACCTCTCAAAACAATAAAACAAAGGTATGTGAATCAAATTTAAGTTTTGGTGATTTGCGGTCTATATTAAGCCACCGGGGCAATATTTTAACAATTAAACAGTGCGGCAAAACATTGTAGAACCACTTTAAGTGTTGCAATATATTTAAAACATTAATATTTAAATATCAAATTCAGTAATAACTGTATTAACAACGCATAGTTAACATAAGAAAGCAGATGAGGCTGGAATATGAACACAATCCACTTAATGGTTCACTGTTTTCCTTTGGAAACCGTTTAATGTGAAACTTTGCAATTTGCGTTTATATTCTGGCTTCATTTGCTGCCTGTACAAAATATACATCATCAATTAGGTGTTTACTGAATTTTACTAACATTCTCCGTTCATTTGATCAAACAAGGTCACACTTTAGATTAGGTGGTCTTAACTACTAGGTGGTGGGTGGGTTAAGGTGTAAGGGATGGGTCAATTGAGTAATTAAAAAATTTATTACACAAATTAATGTTGTTTAATGAAGTAAAAACATTCTATGAAATATATTTTAAAATGCAATTTCTTGCTGTGATCAAAGCTGAATTTCAGCATCATTACTCCAGTTTTCAGTGTCACAAAAAGAATTATCAATATGCAACTTTTTTTTTAACGGTGAAATGATTTTCGAATAATTCCTGCCATCACATGTAAAAGTAGTTTAAATATGCAGTGTGTACTTTTCACAATCATACACGAGTACCGACCATCTGATCCACCAAAATTCTGTCGGTTCACAATTACCATAGATCAAACAGCATGTCAGGAAGAGGATAAAGAGAGGCTTGCTTCCTCATGTTCACTCGTAACCTTTCAGATCTACAAACATGACAAAATGAGCAGAAATCCAGGACACCTTTCTACGCCGCCATGTATATTTAATATCTGGGCCTGTTTCATCTTGCCTTCATTTCAGACAAAATAAGAGCTTCTCCGCTCATCATCTTTCCAGATCCTCCATGTCTCCAAATCTTCTGTAAAACAGAGTTCAGTGATGTAGTCGTTCTGCAGAACGCTCCGGAACAGAATGGCATGATGGCTTTGAACAGAGCGCAGAACATCTCTATCCTTCTCACACTTCAAAGTGTTGAGGTGCAGTCTTTCTCTGGCTGGGTGTAAATCTACTTTGCATAGATTTGACTTTCTGCTGCTTCAAAAGCATTTAAAGAGCGGGTGATGTGCTCTACTGCTGTACATCGATGCACTTGTAATGACTGCACAGTTCTGGTGCACAAGTTCTCCAAATGGGTCAAGAGCCCTCAGTGTCACACGCTGCGACCGCTTTCAACTTTAAAAATTCAATTTTTCTTCACGCAAAAGTTGACTTTTCTCATCTTCCATGCTTAAGGACCTACAAGCTTCCTGAACAGCAGAACTGCTCTGCAAGTCATTTCACGATTGTAAATCAAAGCTGGTTTGGACAGAAACCCTATATTTACCCAATGAGCAGAGATCAAGCAGAGAGCATAACTGTTTAAGACAAAAATAAGAGATGAAAAATTGCAAATGTGGAAAAGCACATTTATGAACAAATTTGTTCTGACAGCAAACCAGTAATTTCCTCCAGATACTAAGCATACAGAAGAATACTCCTTCCCAGAAAAATAATACTGGGAAAATCATATATATATATATAAATAATATATATTTAAAATTTTCATATACATATAGTTTGTAATCATTAATTATCATTTAATAAATAGATTTTTGTTGCTCATTCGCCTTCAACTGCCTATTTTTCACCATCCAATCAATTCTCATTGGATCAAATTAAATCACACTTTTTGCTTGTTGAAAATCCTCTTATTTCACATTTAATTTATTTGCTTAATAAGACCTGAAATGCTAGAAAGTGCAACTTAACTTGCAAGTTTAAGTCAAGTGAATGGTGTTTAAACCACTGAAAGAGGGAGAGAGAGAGAGAGAGAGAGAGAGAGAGATCAACACCTTACACTTCTAACACAGAGTTTAAGTAGTCTGACCGTGACCCATTAGTGATATGTAAGTTCCACTTCCACACACACACATGTGGGTTAGTAGCTGATCCTCCCCCTTTGTCTGGGAAATCAGCAGCATTTGATCCCAAGCTCTCCCTCAGGGCTGCTGTTCTTTCTCTGACAGAACAGCAGCACACGGGCAGCCAAAAGCCATCTAAACGCCGCTCTTCAGCCCACCTAGGGCCTGTGTACCACACCGCTGGAACAGAGAATCCCTCCCTAGACAAAACCAGCGTTTTAGCCCTCTACAGAGGGAACCCCCTTCATAAATGCACAACAAAATGTAAGCCTTTTTTTCTATGAAAACTGACACAAATGTTTATAGAAACGGCCAGATAAATAAAATATAGCATGAATTTGTTAAAAGTCATCTATCATTTCCTCTGAATTTTAGACATTACTCATGGGTAAGGGTAGGTTTAGGTGCAGAGATACTGTATGAATTAAAATGTTGTTCTAGGGACACATAGTACTTGGCAAAATCAAGACATGCATATCTCTACACCTAAACCTAACCGTATCCATGAGTAATGCATAAAATGAGATTTAATGATAGATGACTGACACTGATGTTCAAGCACCAAACACTGATTGTAAGCCTAATCTTCACAAAAAACAAACTGTTTCTTCAAATCAAAGATGTTGACCCAGGGACATGTTGCACATTGCAAAATCAGGTTAGCATAAAAGCTACACAAAATGTAAATGTTTCAATCCCTCATACAGTTTGAATGTAAAAGGTAAATCTAACCAGTGAGAAATGCCAGTTTTAGGGTATTGATGTTGTCACAAGACAAGAAATTGTTGTAAATTGATATATGACTTAATCGACAAAATGCTATTGTGTAGTGTATTAGCTGGTCAGTCATGTATCTATCACAGAGGACAAGAAAAAGCCAGAAAATCATGAGCTGAGCTGGACAAGCAAGCAAACTCTAGAC
>JAUMHI010000259.1:172978-194342 GCA_032359435.1 Enteromius unitaeniatus | reverse complement strand
GTCATGTATCTATCACAGAGGACAAGAAAAAGCCAGAAAATCATGAGCTGAGCTGGACAAGCAAGCAAACTCTAGACGTTTCCATAATGAAAGCTAAAAAAATTTACTTTGCACAATGAAGATCAGAAAAAAGTATTTTAGGACCATTGCATGGAAATAAATGTTAATTAAACATGTTTATTTTTTTACTTTTTGTTTAACTTCTGACTTCTAAAAACAGTTGGAATGCTCAAAATAAAATATTTGCAAGCCATTCTTCAACACTACATATTGTACACAGCTAGTCACACCAGAAAACCACCAGTGTGCCTAAGGTTTCGGTATTGGGACCTCTTTTCTTCTCAATCATCATCACATTGTTGTGATTAGTCTGGCGCAAAAGCCTACTGGAATGATACTGTACCTCCATAGTCCCTACTACATACTCCACCTGAATGACATTACTTCTGTAGCACTAAAATTAGATCATGGCGCTTACAACATCAAGGTTATGTGTTTGATTCCTGGTTAGGGTTACAGAGGTACAGATAACATGCAGTCTCTTTTGATCAAAGTATCCACCAAATGCATTCGTGTTTAACAATGAAAGCCACAATCAGAAAATATTGAATATATATATATTTATATATATATATATTTCCCTGTCTAGAGTATTGAATATTTAATGGCACTGGGTGGCAAGAAGCAATGACAGGGTCACACAAATCCATTATAACCAATAATTGTATGTTTCTCATTGCGTATGTTTGTGTTGGGAGGGTCAGCAATCTCTGAAGGTTTTCACAAATATAATCCTTTATTCAAGACTTATTGATTTGTCTTATAGACTGTTGGGTGGAAGAAAAGAAGAAAAAAGCAATAAAATAAACCACTAAGGGGTTGAGTTTTATGTTGTACCATTTGCCTTGCATATCGTAAATGTTTATATTTGATAGATAAAAAGGCTGAAAAGTCTTCTCAGAGACTAATTTGACGAGACTCAGCCCGGCTCTTAAAAAGCACCTCTAAATCCCTTGAAAATCAGAATGTGCTTCAGAAACTACATAAAAGAGATGCTAAAAGGGTTTTTAGCCATATAAACGCGGGAGGCGTATTGATTCCCGTCGCTCACGTGCGTGATCACCTGACACGTCTCGGGCTGGGCCGAGCCGTCGGGGTTTGTTTGTACAGATGGAGGAGAGGGGGGGGATTGTAAGGCAAAATCATCAGCAGCACTCTTTGATGTCTAAATGAAGCATGTGCAGACCAGACCATGCACACACACACACACACACACACACACTGCTGAACAGAGATGCTGAGAAACAACACACACACATGCTAAGAAAAACACTAGCACAACGCTAACTCACACACCTACATACATGCACACAAAAACCCCATAGTGAAACCCCATATACACATTATGCTGTCCTGTAAAAGTACATATGGACTGCATTCTTGAACCCTCCCAAACAGAGCTACTGAAAACTAAAGCGGAACGATTTCCAGGCCAATCTGGAACTGTTCTGACATCAGACTCTCAGTAACATGTGATGATTGGAATTGAAACAGGCTTGTTAAAACCTAATCCCAATTTGCTTGAAGTTACACACAGCAGGGAATTTGCAAAGCACACACACACACGCGCACACACACTCACTATACATAACTAAACTTGAATACACTTGGCATATATATATATATATATATATATATATATATATTTTTTTTTTTAATTAAGCATCATTTTGTCAACTAAGCATATCTTTCCTCAAATTGACATAATAGTAATGCATATAATCTTATTCCTATTACTGTTTTTTGAAAAAATATCACTCTCATACTGTAATTATCCATTGATGAATTGACAAAAAAAAAAAAAATATATATATATATATATATATATATAAAATTAACTAATTTGGCCGATCTCCACATGTAAAGGTACCTATCTGTGATGTCTGTGGTACATCTGACATGATAAGACAAGTCTTTAACTCACAACAGTCGCACCTCAGGAGGATGAAGGGAAATCCACCCAACTCATCACCAAGACTTAAACCGTAATACCACTGATGCTAATATTCTAATAGATGGGACAGTGTAAGTATCATTTTAAAGTCTGTTACTGTCCCGTGTGAAAGTACATCCTGTTAAACTCTGTTAAAGTTACTCTGTTTCTCACTGACATTAAGAGGATTGCAAAAGTTGGCAGCAAGTTAACTAGCCTTTCCCACGATACGGTGCTCACTCAGCCAAATCTCACCTACTGAAAACAGGTGGAGAAAAGAAGAGCAATGTTTTGCCAGAGCTGGAAATCATTGAATTATAGTCAAGCTGCTCTTTAAAGAAAGTATCAAGCTCTTAACTAACAAGTTGGATTACATTACAGAACATTAATTATTTCTATTAACTGCAAATTTACTCTCAATAAATTTTATTTGCTGCCTATTAATAGTTAGTAATGTAGTTGTTACGTTTAGGTATTGGGTAAGATCATGGATGTAGAATAAGCCTATAAAGAATAAGGCATTAATATGTGCTTAATTACTAATAAATGGGTAATAACATTCATGCTAATAAGCAACTAGTTAAGAGACCACAAAGTTACCAACGAGTCTAATTTGAATATATTGATCAGCGATGCATTCAAAAAGAGAAGCAAGTCTCAGATCATTTTTAGACACAAGTTCTCTCATTGAGAGTGTGCACAATTTAGTGCAGTAAAACCTTCTCTGAGCAGTTTCTATTTATAATTCTTTATTTACAGCCTCTACACTGATTAAAGTTTATGTGCGAACTCACACAGGTTTGTTTGTGAGATTAAAGGACAATGTTTTCCTAAAGTCTGTTGCTTTATTCATTTTGGTGTGCTACTCAATCCTCTCAGAACACTGCAGTCTGACAGATGGCTGCTTTAACCGATAGCTGCAAATACAAAAACTGTTGACTTAAACTGTTGGATCCCACAAACTAGATGTTAGACAGCCACAATATTTCTGATCTAACAGCACTGGATTTTTGAAAGAGTTTTGGAGATAACTTGGTAAATCCTTTCTGAATACAGCTACAGGTTTTGTACTATTTAGTCATTGGTCATGGTTTGTTTATGGTGTGAATTGGACCTAAAAATAAAGTCTCACTGGACATTTAATTTTGCAGTGAACTCTATTATGTGTTTTACTTGTTAGATATCTGTTTGTTTGCTTATTGAAGGGCTGCACTGAATGATAATATAACCTTTAGAAATTTCATCAAGGGCACTGACTAATTACATCCTAAGACTAGAAATCATTCAGATAACCCACCAACAGGTTTATTATAAGCCTCTCTAGTTTTATCCGGTTAGTGGTTTACTAGTATTTGCCACTTTTGAGTGATGTTGTATGAATAAGCCAGAGAGAGAGCGAGATATTGTCTGGATGGGCTCCAGATGGTTGGTGTGACAGATATGATGACTATGCTGGTGACAATAAAAGACCCAAAAAATAAATCCCAGATCTGTGTTCATCTTGCATGACATGACATGTTCCCTGCGGCCGACACAGTCAGCAGAGCAGCCAATTAGACACAGTCAATGACTTTAGCTCCGCACAGGCAGCCTGAATCTATCAAATAATCCGAACAACGTCACAAGACGTTCAATGATTGCTCTGCACTCTCACTGTAAGCGGAAATGGCTCACAGATGTATTTGGACACTTAATTTTCAGTTAAACATGTCTGAATGTTTTTGCATTAGGTTTCAAATGAAAGCAAGTGTAAAGGACAGTTTTTCACTTCACTAACTTCCCTTTTCTCATGTTTGCTCAGTGTCTTTGAATTGGTTGGTGTTTTGGTGATTTCTCTTTTCACATTATGATTTAAATATAGCAAAGTCTGAGATGTATTACATTCCTATTCAACAATGGACTTTCATTGATTATATCATGCTTCATTAAACCCGAGGTAGCGCTATTCTAGTCCGGTCCCACGTTAATACTGCACTATTTACTAACCAAGCAACAACAGTTAGTAATAACTCAGCACTTATGTAATTAAAGTTACTAGTAATAAGTAGGTTAACTTTAACCCTTTTTTTCCCAGTTATTCTAATGTTTCATACCTTCTTTCTTTTAATGTAACGGTATCTTTGCTTCTTTTTGCTTCTGGTGATATTTGCTTTAATTCTAGGCTTTGACATTGCAATGCTGCTTCTTTATTATTTGTTTGTTTGCTATATGGTTGTTTTCTATTTCATTTAAAGGTAACCTTGGGGTCTGAAAAATGCTATATAAAGAAACATTGTTAACACTTTATTTTAAGGGGGCCTTTTTACATGTTGCATGTACTCAATATTATAATTGCAATAAAATAAGTATAATAACAATTATTTACATGCAAGTAACCCTAAGCCAAACCCCAATCTAAACCCTAATAATAAAGTAAATACATGAAGGTTTCCTAAGTAATATTACTAAGTACTTAAATGTATAATTATACTGTAACAAGAACATGTTAAAAAAAGCAACCCAGGCTTCTAGGAAATACATGCATCTGAATATATTTCTGCAGCACTGTTATTATGTACCTTGCTGTGTGTTTCGTGGCAGTTTGTAGTGTTGTCACTAAAAGTTAATGCTCTATCATGTTGGAAATATCCTCTACACCAAACCCAACCCTAAACCTACCTGATAGTGTCAACAAATTCAAAAGGGACACAATCGTCCTTATGTGGATTTGAGCCGTTTTGTTGAACCATCGACTCACAAGGTTCAAGCGCAACGCTGTATCGTATGAGCTACCAAGCCAGCGTATTGAGTAAGAAAACCCATGCATACGAAGCACTATCAAAATGAATGGTTTCGGGGGTTCCCAACAACACGTTGACATAGAAAACATTTGTCCAAACCCCTCCTCTGTGTGACGCTAATCTGCTGTGATTGGTCTGATTTGTCTCATTTTCATTTTGTTTGTAAGCACAGGGAATTATCAGGGAAGCTATTTTAATGCTCTAAAAGCTGCAACTAGTGGTAAAGAATAAGTTATAATTTTTTTATTAAAACCAATGCAAAAAGACTAACAAGTGGGAGGGCAATATGCTAATGTTTCTTGTTGGCGTCAACAATCAATAGGATAATGAATAACAACAAGGTAATGCCAATGGGGCTCATGCAGCTTGTCTATGTGAAAGAATCTAATAAATGACAATAAATATTCTGTTTTTTAGTGCTATCATAAAATCTTATTATGCTGATATGATGGCATGGTTTCTTGTATATCGTAGTTCCTTATGTAACAAATCAAAGAGATTTGGCTTTAGCGAAAAACCAAGATTAAATTCAATTGGGCACAAACTACCTAGAAGAAATGTGCACTTCCTGAACTTAATCCACCAAAGTGAGTGAAGGCACACTAACTAGGGATGACACTATCTGTTGGTGTGCACACACTAATTTGTTTTGTTACTCATTTGTGCTAATCCTGTAAAACTTTTGATCTTGTACTCGATGATGCATTCAGATGACATGTTCAGAGGTGTGTTTCACAGCCAACACACTGAGTAAAGCACAGATCAGACAATTCCAACACTCCCACTCCCCAGAACCCTTCAGGCCAATGTGCAGGCCTGCCATCCGCACGTAAATAAATAAGAGAAGGCAGCATAAAGTGTTTCTTTCTAGAATATTCTTTATGCCTTTCAAGGACACTTATGTATATGGAATAACGCATCATTGTCTTTATATGTCCATACTTCATAAGTGCAAGTTGGTTCTCTTCTGTTGCTCTCTCAGCTAAAAAGGATCAGACTTCATGGTTTATGAAAGCTGAGCTCCTTATGTTAACCCGCTTTATAAAGATTATGCTTTTGGTAAACATACATGTCAGCAGTGAGAAAACAAGAAAGGTAAATTATGACGCTGAGGGGCAGAAAGAGAGAGACTCAAACTCCGGGAACTCTCTACTTTGAAGGAATATTCGGTTATTTCCAAACTCAATGTGCATGCTTCAGATGCTGTCGAGAAGCAGAAAATGTTTATGGAAATGCATATAACATTGTGAAAAAGACAACCTGATCTGAATCTGCATATAAATAGAATACCGAATAAAAATGAAAACTTGTGGTATAGATACGCAAAAATTACTTGAGTAGGATTAGGGTTGTGGGGTTGATGTGTATCGTATGTATGCGAAAACTGTGTATTATATGTGCTCCAAACACATGCATGTCATATATATGCCAAAATCCATTATTTTGTATAAATACGAGTTTTCATTTTTATTTGGCATACTATTTATATGCATTTTCATTAAACTGAGTTTGTTTTCAGACACTTATGTTGACTGCAACTGAATGAAAAAAGGATAGGAACACTTCAGAATAGGGAACACTTATTCACTATTAACTAAGACCTCAGTAAATTTCTAATTTGCAGCTTATTAATAGATGTAAGATGTTGTTAAGTTTAGGTATTGAGTAGAATTATGGCTGTAGAATGAGGTTGTATAGAATAAGTGTGTGTAATATGAGTTTAATTACTACTAATAAACGGCTGATATTTTAGTACTATGCATGCTAATAAGCAACTAAGAGACCCTAAAATAAAGTGTTACTAAAAAAGTACTTTAAATTCATAATAAATTAAATTAGTGTTTTTTTTTACCAACTTACGCTAAACCTAAGTAACTATTATTTCAGAATTGAAATATGGTAAAATAAGTATATGTATGAAATTAGTATACAGTACCCTGGTTCACTATAATATCTTTTAATTACTTTTCTATTAAAATAGTCATGTTTAGTTTTATCCAAAACACATGAATGTGTGGAATGCTTTTTATTTTATTTTTTCTATTAGTTGTGTGAGAGTTTGGGAATGAAGTGTCTGTTGAGTGGCACTAATAGGGAAAATCTCTATCATGTTTGAACATAACATACCACCTACACTAAACCCTTCAATAAAACAAATCAATAGTGCTAACAAAAGCAGCCTTCAGATAAAAACTTATTTATTGAAGCAACCATGCCATTTCAGCTTCTGCAAGTGATTTTTGAGAGCTCCACATCACAAGTTCAGCTGCTAAGCAAGTTTACGACACCCAAGATACCATGCATAGGGAGCAGGTTATATGATCAGCAAAACTTAGCAGTTTAGCAATTATGAAATTAAAAATTGTAAAAATAAAAATTGTTAGGGTTCTTTTGCGCAAATAATCATGTGAAATTAAACAGATGTTGTTGAGGCTTTACAGCCAATATTGTTCATTTCAACTAGAAACTGCAGTGAACTGTATGTATAAGCACATTTTGGATAATAAATAAATAAATACATACAAAGAAAAGTACCAGATAAAAAAGCAAATCTTACTTAACCTGTTTAACACTGTAAACCTACTTTGACACAATCAGTATTGTATAAAGCAAAACATGATGCAGTATACAACTGAGTACATTGTGCGGCATACTTTATTTCTAGAATGTAATAATGTCACCCATTTTCCAAAGTACTTTCCGAATGCTATCATTATTGAGCCCTACACTCTTTCTCTTTCATTTCAGTTTTGACTTTAGAATATTCCATATTCTCTGGATCAATACATCACATAAACAATAAAACATCATTTAAATATTTTTGTGCTTAACCTTCTTTGTTTCATGACATCATAATCCACATGTCTGTGGCCACTCATGGTCATCTCCATTTTTCAAAACACTGGCAACCATTATGCTTTCTGCACAAACAAATTATGTTAAATCATAAATTTGTGTTTATAGTAATGCAAATTATATTAAAAAGTGATCATGTTTATAATAAAAAGAAATGTGTCATTCTATTAAGAAAAATATTTATGGTTTGTAATGTTTGACTATTAGAATAAATTCTAACATCAAAGCTACTGAGAAAAACTCAGAAATACTTATTTCAAGATGCAAAAAAAAGGAAGAAATAAAAAAAGACAAACTAAAACTTGAATTAATTTTTTTCCCTATGAAATTGCAGAGGTTTATTTTATTTTATCTTTTATTTTTCCATTTTTTAATGTACAGTTTAATTTTTTGCATATTGTAATGAACATTTCTGTGTTCTGTGTCCTTCTGTGTTGTGTTTGTTTAACTTTTCTGTTTGGAAGATAAATACGTTTTTACGAGGTAAAACTAGTCCTTACTTTAGATGAGCTCACAATGGCTAAATATAACTACCTGACTTAATCATGAATTATAGCTGAAAGATTACTGATAATGACAACTCCAAAATAACTGAATAGTTTAGAAATGCTAAATTCATCAATAACAAACTATGCATTTTAAAGTAACATTTTAGATATGCTCAAATACAAACATCTATAGCTTTATTTATAAACGGCTTATAGGTTGGGACGAGGTTGGGACAATGCTTTATAAAGGATGAATTGACTATTTAACAATGGTTAACTAATGATTCATAGTTTTTGAGTTACAGTACCACAAATAATTATTAGTGAGAATTGGTCCCTGTACTAATGTGTACTGAATATTCCATTAAGGCTCTAGAGTTTGTTCTGATTTCATCAGTGTAGAGTAAAAATCACAGGCTATGTGAAACTGTGATGGACTTTCTGATCAGTCACAAACACACACTACATTCTGTCACAGCTGGGATCAGATCAGAGACTCTGCAGTGCACTTAACGTCCAATAAAGACAGGAGAAGTGTGTTTGGGTCTCAGTGTATCACACTGGCCATGACCTCTCGAACATTTGATATGGAGAGGTTAGACAGGGATAATGTGTGTGTGTGTGTGTGTGTGTGTGTGTGTGTGTGTGTCTCTAGGGTGACAGCAGCAGGATGAGAGGCAGGAAGTGAGCAGAACTCCAGACATCTGGCACTGCTGTCTCCCCTGACACACACACACACACACACACACACACACTCTGATCTCCTCCGATCAAAGTCTGCCCTGCTTACTCTTCCACAACACACACATCCAAATAACATCCACACACACTTACACGTGTTCTCCTCGCACAACAGAGTCAAGCCTTTAGTTTAGCCAACAGCTCCTCTGATGAAGGCATCAAACTGTGATCTAAAACCAGTCTGTGTGTGTGTGTGTTGGATCTCACGGCGGTCCAGTCAGCACTTCTGTTCTTTGCATATTCAAGGTGAGGTAATTTGACTTAAACAGCTTTAAACAGCGAATCAAAGTCATGCAGAGAGATCTTTATCCTCCAGCACTGCATGAGTGTAAATACAGTGAGCAACAGACTGAACAGTGTGAAAAGTACAACCAGAACTGGACAACAGTGTGTGTGAGCAATGTTATGTATATTATATAGTACTGACAATACTACCTTTTAACACTAATGAATGTTATTTAGAAAGTGGGTGGGTTTCTGTGAAAGTTGTGGATGGACAATGCTTTGTGCCAATAGCCGCATTTCCACTGTCGGACCAAAAACGTGCGTGCTAGTGGATGCCAGGGTTAGTCGCGTTTCCACCGTCACTTCACTGGACTGATCGTGCCTCGTCAATGCTTCCTCTGGCCAACGGCCCAGGATTTTTGGCCCGACGAAAACCTTGGGCCAAAGAGGGCCTGCAGGGGCTAGAGGAGTGGTTATGAACAAAGGCGGAGTGGAGAGTGTCAGTGCCGTGAATCATTTCATGAAGTTAACAGATAACACAAGCAAAGACTTTAAAATAGTTTTAGCTCACTTTCAGATAGCAGCGAGTTTGAAATCATTTGAAATCAATATGCGCTAGCCATTAACGCTACCATAAAATATGCTACCATGAAAAATAAGACATAAGCTTCTCATCACAATCGTGTATTTATTTAGTAACATTTTATCTGTCAAAATTATCATCTACGCTCCGAGTATGTCATAAAAATATAGCTAATATTAATGGTTTTGTTTAGGAGCTCCCTCTTATGTCATATTTTTGATGGAAAAAAAGGTAGAAGTGCAATGTATGTGATTACAAATAAACAAACAGACTCGACTGAAAATACGTGCCCTCTTTCTTTTGTGTAACGATTCATATCGCTTTATTTTTGAGTGACAAATATTAATTCATTTATGAATCGTTATTGTAAAACATTGATGCTTTTGGATTTAAATCTTTAATAAAATGCAATGCAAACCAACGGCTGCTTTTATCATGTTAGTTTTGTGATTGCACTAGTTCCAATTCTGATTCTGAGCTCTCTTTGTTGGTGAAATGCTGGGGTTGCGTGACGTGGTTCCGAGGGCATGTTTTAGTGAAGCGGTGACGGTGGAAACAAGTTTTGGGTTCGGTGCTACAAGTCCGAGGCTATTGTTTAAAGCACTGGCACGTGTTAATGACAGTGGAAAAGCGGCTAATGTATGTTTTTAAATGAATGAACAATTCTGGTAAGATAAATTTATATAATAACATAAATAATAAAATCTAAATTCTTAAATAATTCACTAGAATCTTTTTTTATTTTATAAATTAAACAAAACCTCACAGATTTCATAATTCTCAATATTACTGTCCAACAAATAAAAAAATCCAAATAATTAACAAATTAATAATTAAAACTTTATTAAACAAATTAAACTATTAAACTTATTATATTTATAAGCAGTACTTGGATATATACAGTATGCTCATAAAGCAGGACATACTGCAACAAAGCAATACATAGAGCAGTACATATGGCAAATATTGGCTATACAGTAAATTTGACTGATGACAAATTGCACAAAGATTTTATGATGGTAAATTGCACAAAGGTGGAGCTAGATATGGAGGACATATGCTGGAAATTACAAGCACTGTGAGAAGTAGATTATATTCTTGCTTAATTAATCAAATAAATAGGCTCCTTCATAATTTTTATCTGTAGTCCCATTTTTCATATTAACCAAGTGAGTAAAAATAGCGGTAACATTTTACAGTAAGCCGTCATTTGTTAACATTATTTACTTAACTAACATGAACATTGAACAATAAATTTATTACAGTATTTATTCATCTTTTTTAACGTTAGTTCATAAAAAAAGAATAATAAATGCTCTAGAAGCATTGATCATTCGTAGTTTACGTTAACTAATGTTGTTAACTAATGTTAACTACTGAACCTTATTGTAAAGTCTTAACGAAATTGCTTATTGTTTTTTGTTTTTTTTTTCAAGTGAGCATAGACAATGATTAAAAACAATCAAGTCAATCAACTCAAGTAGCTTTTGGATTAATTTTAGCATGGCCGTTTTCCTGTCTTATGTTTCCTTTTAAAATCAGTCCTTAAATATTGCTTAATTGTATAGTTGTTGATTCAGTATTTCAAGTTTAATTTCCATAACTGAAATATCTTATAAACTACGCGCACACTTCCTCCAGGAACCAATAATTTACACAAAATTGTATAAATAATAATCATTAAGAGTAACATTGTACCAGAAGGGACACCGAGTGTGTTTGTCTGTGTCAGTGTCTGTCATCTCCAGTGTGTGTGTGTGCTTCAGACAGACAGGATGAGCGGGGTCACCTGTTCTCAGTCTCACAGAGTTAGCGCGGCTGTCTAACCCAGGCGTGCTGTGGTGATCTGACAGTAATCCGGAGCCACTGCAGAGCCGAGTGTGTGTTACATTATCTGTCTTAATCCGCTAATCCGCGGACACACAGCTAATCTCAATCCCACCCCCACACACACCTTCCTCACTAATCACTCTAATGATGGACCCCCGGCAACTGATCCCAGCAGCACCGCCTCTCCCGCCCCTGATTGACATACCTTCCACACACACACACACACACACACACACACACACTCCTCCCAGGCAGCTCTCATTAATGGAATTCACAGCCCAGGGCGAGACACAAAGCAAACATATGTTCAGCAAATATGTGTGTTTTGGTCTCTGTGTCACTGTAACTGTGAGCGTTTAATAGAGTCGCTGGTGTGTGTGAGTCTTTGATGTGATTGGTGTGATTTTTAAAAACCCTCGACAAAGACACACACCTCTCAGCCACTGTCTGGCCTGAAACTGAAAGCTCAGCCAAACCATAAGCTGATATGACAGGACACAAGAATGAGAGAGGGAGAAGCAGGTACTTCTGGTATTAAATGAATAGTTTAGCCAGAAAATGAAGATTCTGTCATCATTTACTAACTTGCGTGGAACATAAAAAAAGACATTTTGCGGAATGTTTGTGCTGCTCATTCATGTCAAACGCACCATATCGTACTTCATATGACTTGTAGCTTTCAAATCTCCTACACACCTTTGGAGAAAGAAGTGCACCTAAATGTATACAATCTATACTTCATAAGTGTACTTCTGAACCCTTAAATGCATACCTTGAATCTTTAGTGATCTGGGACATCATTCTCTAACTTCTCTTTTTTTAGAAAATGGCTAATATGAAGCTAATGCTGGAGTCATGTGGAAGTTTGCTCGGATGATTACAGAGATGGTATAATTATCTGCTCAGATTGAACCCTTTTAAGTTTCAAAAGGTAAAAATTCTTCTGTATTTGTTCTTAAAGATATCAAGATTTTTTGTTCAGTAGTTAGAGATCCATTCGTGCTGGATATACAGATCTGAGTCAAAATATGCAATGATTGGCATATATTAAGTATACTTATATATAAAGATTTCACTTGTTTCTTAACACACCTAAGAACACTTTTAAATGTGGATTTTGTACATAAAAAATATAATTGTTTATACAGATTTTTGATGTTTTAACATAGTAAAGCACATGCAAAGTACTTAATTATGATTATATGATTTTTGTATTGTTATTCACTGTTATAATGCGCTTAACTGCACCTTTTTCATTACAAATGTAAAATGGCAAATATATTTAAATACATCAATAAAAATAAAATTTAACTATATTTTATTAGAAAGGCATCAGCAAAACTTTAAAACATTTTCAAAGACAGCAAAAGTAATAATGAAATTACATAAAAGTGGGTGAATAAAACCCTCTAAAGTTTAACTAAGTGCATTTAATATACATTTAAACTATACAACATTTTCATACAACATTTCATAGTTTTCTCAGTTACACTTTTTTAGGTGTCCTTGTTGCGTGTAATTAATCATTTAAGTACTGAGAAATATTAATGAACTACATGTACTTACACCATGGTTAGGGTTTGGGTCTGGCTTTGGGCTATTTCCACATAATTATGAATAATGTATAGTTATTATAACAGTAGCTTATCTCATGTGTCACATATCATGTGTTCACTCTTTATTTTATGGAGACAAAGAAAGCAGTTTATTTGTTCCAAACGTCAATTTGAAAAAACAACACACAGTAAACTTTGGGAAATTTGTGTTTTTGTTCACTATACATGTCCTCGTGTGTGTGTGCATACAGACTATGGGAATGTTGCATAAGCAAACGCACACACACACACACACACACACACACATGGACTCACCCTGCTTGCTCAGTGGCGGTCGCTCCTGCAGCCCGTCTCTCTCTCTGCTGTCACTCTGTTTGTCTGTCTTCAGCACAGACACGTCCGCGTCCGTTTTGACAGAGACATCCTAAAAAGAAGAAACACACCCACACCCACATTAACAGAAAAAACACATCAGGAAACAAAGCGAACAAACACAAACAAGTGCATCATAATGAATTAAAGCGCAGCAGGTCTTTTGTGTGAATGAATTGAAGTGATTTATTAAGAGCAGGCTGGTTCAGAGCATCCATTAACACACACACACACACACACTGTGTATGGCAACAGTAAGTGCTAATGCACTGGTATCAGAGCGCTCCCTCTCTTTCTCTCTCGTCACGCTGGCTTCATTGTAATGCAGGAAATAACGGAGGCCGTCCTCGCAGACTT
The DNA here is from genome assembly GCA_032359435.1 of Enteromius unitaeniatus. Lineage (NCBI taxonomy): Eukaryota > Metazoa > Chordata > Actinopteri > Cypriniformes > Cyprinidae > Enteromius > Enteromius unitaeniatus. The sequence continues at coordinate 180,561 of JAUMHI010000259.1, read as the reverse complement.
CCACACACATTTAATTTTATCTTTGAATAAAAGAGCTATAGGAAAGAATTAATCTGCTTAACATTTCTAAGTACACCCTCCAAAGGAGCGGGCTGTTTTAATCTTACATATGCTCAGCAGAGTTACTGGCAAAAACTGTACGTTTTCTTCATCTCATCCTTTCAACATCAAATGGCGAGCAGCAAAAATTGGATCAGACTTCAAAGCTCAGCGATGTGCTCCAAGTCACAGAGTGGCTCTACTATTTCACATATTGAATTCGAGTAGGATATCAAAGTCCTAGCAAAGAACCTCAGGTCTTTACTGGAAAAAGGGGCTCCAACATCTGTAGAGAGAGCAGCGAAAAGACAAATCACCTCAGGGAGAAGTCAGCGTTTACTCTCTACCACGCTTTTCCAGCCTTTTGATTCACTCCTTCTCTCTCTACCTCCCTGGGTTCTCTCTTTCTCAGCGGAGAAGTGAAGGCTCTGCGAGGGAACTGTCTCTTTTGTCTCAAGGACTGTGCTGTTTGATCTGAGGGTTGCTCTGTGTAATATTCACTGCAGTTAGGTGACAGCAGAGTTCACATTAACATGACCCGCATCAGACGTGCAATTAAAGAACCGGTTTGTTCGGAAATGAAAATTCTGTCCATGTTTACTGGGTTGTGTATTTGGAGGACGATCGTGCTGTATTATTCCGTACTGTAAAAGCAGAAAGTGATCAAGGGCAAAAGGACAGGAAGCACTATAAAAGTTCTGCAAACCGTCTTTTTTGTGTTTAAAATGAGATGATATGATCATGTCTGACCTTGTCAACTGGGATGTGACTGCTGGAGGATCTTCTTTCAGGTGTGAGTTCTCTGAGGAGAAAAGTAATCGTAAGAAAATCTGAATTCCTCACAAACTGTAATTCTGGGAAAACAGCTTAGTTTAGTTTAATATGAGATGATGTCATAGATATCAGATGCAGCACTAATATTGTGAGGCTGGAGTATTCTGGTTTACATCCCTCTGTCTTTCAAACAATTGTAAACATCTGCTCTAATATCAATGTGTGGTACTGAATCTTTGAACACTGATTCTGTGTGGAACAGCTCGTGTTCTCCAGCACAAGTCCAGCTGCGTCCTCTCATTACGCTCTCTAACTCCTTGTGTATTTGTTCTGTTATTCCATTACAATATTCTTATTTCACATGTTGTAGATTTTCATTATATATTGTGTTGTTTATAACAAATCTGTGTGGAACAGTTTCTGGGCAAAAAAAAAAAGTTCTCATATTTCAGAAGCGACCTTAACAATGCTTTACATCGTGCTCAGATTTGCCAAGACATTTGGCAAAAGTCAAACTCAATTATTGAAAAATGAACCAAAATGGAAGTTCTTTTTCTTTCTTTTGACCCTCTAGGTACAAACATGTACCTTTAGAATAGGTTCACAGCTTTTGTACCTTTATTTCTGAGAGTGTATAATGATAATGACACATAGGAACTATATTACTGAAATGAATTCAGAATCATTTGTGTTTCTAGTCAATGAACAATAAAAACTCTGGAAGTCTGCTTTAAAAAGCTTTAGCTCTTTAACACTTAAAAGTGACAAAACTGCAGCATGTGGTTATAATAAACAGTGATGTGGATGCTTATGTAGTTATTTTCGTTTTAGTTATCATTCTTCTTGTAAACAGGCCAATTTTTTTTTTACGTGTGTGCCAATTATTTGTTGAAAAAAATAGCTCTGTGAATAGCCTCACAGCAAATATTTATGTCAGGCTACAAGTCTCCTGAGCTATGAAAAAGCGACTCAAAATATCGATGTCAATATCAACAACATCATCATCCAGTTTGCCATAGTCACCAAACGTGACATAACTGTTTATTGTTCACCTCTGATGAACACACACACACTCACACACACTGACGTCAGCTGGTACTAGAACTCTGTGGTAGCTTGCACACACACACACACACACAACATTCACACACACACACACACACACCTGCTCCTGTCAGCTAATGAGCATGTAGGTAAGTTTATGAACTTTACAAGAGAAAATTGGGCCAGTTGATGTCAAAATAAATCTATAACGTTCTCTCCAGCCCTGATGAAACAGAATAGCAAAGTGTGAGGTTTGAAGTTTCACCACTGAGACTTCTGATATAAACAAGCATTGAGAATCCCCCCTGATAAGCCAACTGGCTGGAGGATACACACACACACACACACACACACACACACGCATATACACTCACCCAAAACACTCTCAGATGTGGGAGGGCGGATGAAAACTTTGGATTTTACAAAATCTATTAAAACGAGTTATGACATGATTGTCAGCAATCTCTGCTGCACAGGTCCAAAAAATAACATAAATCTGTGTTATTTATCACTAAACCTAGGGCATAGCTCAGAGAGCTCGTTTCAAACTATTTTGAAACAAGAAGAGAAGAGAAGAGAAGAGAAGACTTGTGTTTATGTGTATTTATGTGTGTCACTCAAAAGCTGTGACTTAGGGAAGGTGAATACAATGCTTGCACAATATCACTAGGACGTTCTTTAGGGGAACTACTGTACAGAACAAACAGATACTTGAACACACAATCATGCAAAAATACACCATAAAAACATACAAAGGAAACAAGCACAATGATCACACCCTCACTCACCCAGTCCATTGTTGACTCTGTTTGTAGTCTTTCCTGACTCTGTAGCCTCTGTATGCTGTAACACATATTCACATGTTCAAACAATTCATAAAATAACATGAATCTGATTATAAATGGGATTGCTTAAAAATGTAATAGCACACAAATCGATGGATCTGTGGCATGAAAGCTGCTCTAACAAAGATTAACATAGGGTGGGTTTGTCCAAATCACTAAAACTACAAATGTAATATAAGATTGCACTGCTTGTATATACTAATTCAGATAAATTGTTTTCTTTGATCAGACACACTAAGTGAATGTTTAGGATAAAAACACAATGAGTGAGTAATTAGTACGTTATCACACATACAAATGAGCATAAACCTCAAAACACATGAAAGCAGCAGCGCTGCTCCAAAATGCTAAAGCAGTTATTTATTCCACTTTCAATGAGACGCCCAATTAAAACTCACAAAACCTTAGCTTTAATCAGAGCAGATCAGGGTGTGAACAGAGGCCTGTAAACTCAAACACACAAACCACTGGAGTGGGAGTGGGTAGTGTGTAGTGTGTTATGGTGGGAGTATTTATTAAGGAGTGTGTTTTCTTTACGTAACTTGCCAGCACAGTACTACGCATCGCAGTAGAAACTAGCTTGTCAGCTGAAAAGTGCCTCGCTATTTTTGTTCCCCATTGTTTGGTTTTATTTGACGTTTGATTTATCTGTGTTTTCCATGTGTCAGAATCCAGAACTTCTTACACAAACTTATTCAAATGAGATGAAACACACAGAACGTGCTGCATGATGGCCTGCTTACTGTGCCCTAGAACATGATCTAGTATACTGCCAGCAAAGTATGCTCCCAACCACTTGACGTTTGAGACTTTTGTCTGATTTATGGTTTAGGAAAACAACTAATTGCTAAACTATGTTGGTAACGACAGAAGAGGCATACTGTACATGGTAAGCTAACAGTACTTTTGGGAAATGCAACCCAGGATGCAAGTTATTGAGATGCCTGAACACTTTATGAATTATACTGTTTGCATAAATTTTGCCTTTTTTAACAACAGTGAACATACATTACGTACTTACATGTGACTAGAAATTGTAAGATTATGGTGGTTAATTAAACTATCAACACAATGTCAGACCCACTCAAGTTAGTTCCCCTATAAACTCATTTCATAATATTTTTATGATCTGCACAGTATCTTTTACATTTTAACACTTAAGAATAGGGAACACTTACTCACTATAAATATTTTTGGCAACCCTTTATTTGGGGCCAGAATAATGCATTAGCATTAATTTATGGTTAATTTGTTCACAATTAAGCATTAGTTGAGCAAAAACACACTAGTAATTAATGATTAACCTAACATTTTAAAGGCCCGAATTATTCATTAGTTAAGCACAAATAAACTAGTAATTTATGATTAACTTCAGTTAAGCATGAACACACATATAACTAATGATTATCTGAACATATAGTAAGGGCATATTAGCAATTATTTCCAATTATTCGTCATAAACTTGAATATTACTCAAGAATAGGGGGTCAAATTCCATTTATTAGCACTACATTAATGGTAGTTTAGCCTTAATTATTAGCTTATCCTAATCAATAAATTTGAATATCACTCAATAAGTGTCATAATGTAGATTTAGAACAGGGGGTCAAATAGTCTTTATTACAATATTTTAGCCATATATAATTGCAAACCAGCAGTAAATAATAATAATAAACTATGTATGTGTGTGTGTGTGTGTGTGTGTGCGTGTTAACAAGTTGTTAATAATGGATAAAATGTGGTTACTGTACATTCAGATAATTATTAATTACTAGCTTATTTTTTTTTTATAGCATCCATGCATTTATAGTTTTTTATAATTTTTTCATTTTTGTTTATAGTCTTTAAAATGACTAATGAATTGTAAATAATGTATAATATGCCCTTACTATATGTACATATAATCATTAGTTATATATGTGTTCATGCTTAACTGATACATATTTGTTAATTATAAATTACTAGTTAATTTGTGCTTAAATAATGCAATAATCACTTGTGTGTTTTTGCTTAACTAATGCTTAATTGTGAAGAAATTAACCATTAATTAATGCTTAACTAATGCATTATTCTGGCTCCCTATTCTGAAATGTTACCTTATTTTTTTGTTTCCTGTTTTAATTCCAAATTTGCTGCTTATTATTATATTAATAGTTAGTAAATCCTAAATTTGGATTATGGATGAAGAATAAGCTCATGTAGAATAGGGCATTAATTTATGCTTAATTATCACTAATAAACTAATAATTGCTAATATACTACTGTAGTAACATTCATGTTAATAAGCGACTAGTTAAGAGACCCTAAAATAAAGTGTTCTTATAGTGTGAAGTGAAGTCTTTTAATTCAAAAAGTTTATTCTATTTTTAGGTTGTTTTTGTTTGTGAAGTAAAGTAACATTAGTGTATGAACAATCATTTCTAACCAGATGTATGAATATATTTTTAATGAGACATATAATACATTTTATCTCCTGCAACTGTAATCCATTACAATTACTTCCAGTGTATTTTATTTTTAAAGAAAAACTCTATGAAAGTCAATGAGACTTAAGTGTTCTTCAAAATATCTTCATTATTTTTTCTAAATACAGATTTGAAATTCATACAGGTCTGGAAAGACATGAATTGAGTAAATTATGTTCTCGGTGGGCTTTAAAACTACCTTCATCATCTTTACAAAATTAATCAGTCACACTTCATTTTAAGGTCCAATTCTCTCTATTAACAAACTATTTATTATGATTTTTGCTTCAAACTTGCTGCTTATTAATGGTCAGTAAGGTAATTGTTAAGTTTAGGTATTGGGTAGCATTAGGAATGCAGAATATGTGCTTTATAAGTACTAATAAACAGTCAATGTTAATAATAGGCATGCCAATAAGGAACTAGTTAATAGTGAGAATCGTCGGCAATGCTAAACCTAAAAAACTAATTTGCATACTGTGCTCAGCATATCTTCAGCCTATGGATCACAAGCGTTTGAAAGACGAGTGTTTGTTTTAGAAATGCTAATGTGGCCCACCTCAAAGTGGACACACACACACACACACACCTCTACACGGCTCTGAACATGTGGCTGAGCACCGCGCCACCTGCACCAGCCGACTCAGAGCAAAGAGCCAGAGAGAGACGTCTGCCAAAAAGAGGAACTGAAGTATACTCCAGAAGAGGAGAGGAGAACAATAGCAGCACTCCTCCCTCTCCTTCCTCCCCCTGGACCCCCCCTCCTAACGCCCTCAGAAGACGCACCCTGAGAAGGTTAATACACCCGCTTTGATCTCTGTCAGGCCACACCGAGTAAGAATTAATTTACATTTCAGATGAAAAGGGTGACAGTATAAAAAGCCATCTTGTTTCTGGTATGAGAGAGTCTGTAATGGGCCGGGAATGTGAGAGAGGAAGTGGCAGGGAACCCCCATCCCTCTATCTATCCCCCTCTATATTTTTCTTTCTCTCTCTCTCTCTTCTGCCGACTGCTCTGGGAAACAGATGAAAGCAGAGAGAGAATCTCAAAATGCAGTGTTCTCCTGAAACATGGGGACCAAATGCTGTGACCCAAACTTGCAAAACAGATGCCGGCATCACAAATTATTAATTTGGCAGCACTGGTTCATGGGATTGTTTGTAGAGATTTTTTTTAAAAAGTGCTTTGTGAAAATGCTAAAGTTTATGATTTGGAAGAAAAAAAAATGCAAGTTTGGAAAGACTGGTACTAGAACTAGACTGGTACTTAAAAAAGAGATTAAAATGATCCAAATGCACTAGTCGACTCCATAATTATATTTGGTTTATGTTTAATTTGATGTTTTCAAACAATTGTTCACAATTAATTGCATCCAAAATAAATGTTTTTGTTTACATGTGACTGTGTACTGTGTAAATTTATTATGTATGCATAAATACAAACACATACAGCATCTACAGTATATTTTTAAAATGTTTACATGCATTTACATGTCTATATTTATATTCCTAACATTTATATTATAAATAATTTCTGCGATAACTACCGGCTGCCTCTACATTATCCCTTACTTAAACTGCTCCAACGTCTCTCTGCGTTTGTGGATTGATTCTACACGAGTGTGACGGTTTGAGTATATTTTAAAATGTTTTTACTTTATTATTCTAATGGCGAATCTGAATTTTCTTCTTATTATAAGAAAGAAATAGTTCTTATTATTATCATAGCTGAAAACAGTTGAGTTATTTATGGAAACTGTATATATATATATATATATATATATATATATATATATTGTTTATTAGCATAATTATTTAAATGTATTTTAATATTTAAATGTTTTATTATATCTGAAATATTTTGTAACATTATGAATGTCCCTTATCACTTTTTATCATCTGAATGAACTCTTGTTTAATAAATATAATAATAATATTTTAATAAATAAATAAAAAATAAAAATGTTTTTAATGGGGGATATATAAATATATATTAAATTTTTTCAAATAATACAAATTATTAATAATATAAATATTTAAATACTAAAATAATTATTTTATTTTGCAGTGTGGTTCGTTTGTGATTTTCATCATTTTTATTTTACTTTCTTTTGCACTTTTTTATTGTTTGCAGTTCAGATGCAATAGCATAACAAATGAGTGTTGTTTTAATGCCAATAAATCACTATACTGAAATGAAGAGACACAGAGAAAAAAGAACTAAAGAAAATGAATTTTTGTAGGGAATATTTCCACAATATTACTTCATTAGTTTTATTTGAGTTGCACAATGTGTTCAGAGATGTGCTCCAGGTGAGTGTGTGGTTGTTCACTTCTCTCTGCTGTGTGTGTGCACTTGGATGGGTTAAATGCAGAGCACAAATTCCTAGTATGGGAAACCATACCTGGCCACTAG
>JAUMHI010000259.1:146198-170594 GCA_032359435.1 Enteromius unitaeniatus | reverse complement strand
ATTTGTAAATGCTTTACAAGGCATAAACAGTCTTCACTTTAGATGAGCTCATAAAAACAGTTAACTACCTGAATTAATCACAAGTTACAGTAGAAATATGACTGTTACTATATGTCTTATTAATATGTCTAAATGTTTATTAATCATTTACTAACCCTTTATTAGCGATCTCATGAACCTGTGAGAACTACTAACTAACTGGCTTGTAAATAATGTAATACAAAATTTAGAAATGATTAATTGATCCTGAATAAAGTATGAAAATAAAATTATTAAGTATATTTTATGTATGTTTATAAACTAAGAATAAAGCATTTATAGCTGTGTTTATAAACTGGTTACTAATGTTTATTTAATGTAGGAGCAATGACTTATAAATTATTAATTAAACATTTACTAATGCTTAACTAATGACTTATAGTGTGTAGTTATTATAAAGTGTTACCCTTTTTGGGTGCAATTAATCATGATTAATCGTTTGACAGCGGTAATAAAATGTTTTACCAACCTCACAATTTTGAAAAATAGTCTACTTAAAGCGAGTTATTAAATTCTAAAGACTTTTTGCTGCATAAAGACATACAGTATAGTGCAGCTCATTTTTGTTCAGAATTTTCCATTAATTCAAAACAATATCGGGTTCAGCATCACAAATGAATCACCCGCGAAACTGAAGGTGATATTGTGATCTATGACTCTGTGTATTAACTGCCGCTCCATTTGAAAACAGGTAATGGAGATTTACTGCTAATCAAAGAACCGGCTTTACTGACGAGATGCGGATGAATAAATTGTTTCATATATTGCCCAGCCCTACCCCTGCATGTGCATCTATTATCACAGACATTTGGTAAAGAGTCTAGGTTGCAAGAACCTGACTGTATGATAATTGCTCCGTTGTTGCGTTTCTCTCTCTCTTTTCGATACCGGCGAGCTCCCAGCCAGCCTTTGGTGTAGGCCTGCATCAACACTACCCGTGCAATCACCTCCCGCAACATCAGATTGAGCTGCTCCACGTGATAGTACTTCAGAAACACCTGCAAACACAGAGATGCAGAGAAGCATGCTCATACCTTACAATGAAAACACCACCTTCGTGTGTCTCTCAGGGACACAGCATCCTCAAGAGGATCAAGTAGAAAAAGGACACTTTGAACTTTTTCTTTTCTTTTTTTTCTCAGATGCCAACCATCTGGTCAATTAGATTCACAGATAACTACCTTAACTTCTCAGACTGACAGAAGTGAGAGTTAACGATTGTGAAAGAATATGAAGAAAGAAACCACGACCTTGGAGTAGAAATACTTTTTTTCTGGAAGTATTGGTCTGACAGAAATATATTAAAGAAGAAAGCTTTTCTGTGCAATTAAAGGTAAATTAATAATAAATGACAAACACATATATTTATATCATAGACATCACACTTAACCGTCTCCAAAGCACAAAGTCAGATATGTGTAGAGCTTGTTTAGTAAGTTTGGTCAATGTCAAGAGCTCTTCCTGATCTATGCATTTTCTAGTAGGCATTTTAACGACTGTTATGAGCACAAAAATGAAAACCTATGATATATGTGGAATGTCAGTCATAGTAATATGGATGCAATATAGGGCACCACTTTAAAGGGGTCATATGATGCTGCTAAAAAGAACATTATTTTGTGTATTTGGTGTAATGCGATGTGTTTGTGCAGTTTAATGTAAAAAAAAAAAAATTCTTGTCTAAGCCCCGCCTCCTGAAATGGGTCGATTTGTACAAAGCTCATTGTTCTAAAAAATCGAGGTGTGCTCTGATTGGCCAGCTGTCCAGTGCACTGTAATTGGCCGAATACCACAAGCATGTGGAGGAAATGTTACGCCCCTTACCATAACATTATACCGCGCCCCAGCGATATGACACCAAAACAATAAAACACATGACAAAAGAGGCATTTGTTGGATCCATTGGAGACTTAATTACTAAGTATCATTGCTTAGTACTGTCGATTTACGCATCGTGTTGCATCACGCATTGTAAACATAACAACATGTCACATTTGTGATCAGAAAAACAGTACTACCCTTCACTGCACTACCCTTTACTGCTCCAAACTCATGTTTGAATAGTTAGTAGCAGGCTCTTTTAAAAAGAAAATTTAACTTACTTAAAGGTTGTGAGTCTTAAAGGTTGCACTAACAGCGTGTCACACTCCAAAGAGAAAGGAAAACTTGAAATCCCATTATATGACCCCTTTAAATGAATACATTTTCATTTTCACATTACATAACCTACTAAATATTTATTAATTTTCTTATGTAGTAAACTTGCTCAGCTGCCCATCTGGTACACTTGAAATACAGCATGTCTTGTAGAAGTAAGCAAGCGTTTTGGTTCACAATCGGTGAGGTTTAGAGCAGGGCAAGTGGCTATTTTCAAACCACGTAGAGCATTGACTTTTTAGCACCACTCACCAGACAGCCAACTCTTCATTTCTGTGATATGTACAACAACAAGCTACATTAATTGGAAAAAAAACTGGCACCACTGACTAAACATTTTACTTTGAAAGTGTCATGAAATGTGCAATAACCAATGTAATGCAATTTGGCAGAAATGTCATCACAGACACAATTTTTCCCAGTTAGTCTGGGTTCCCCTTATTGCTGCCAAATGTGCCTTAAGTATTTTTTTCTCCAGCGAAGTTACTACAAATCTGGTTTGTCATTCAACAAAATAAATACTGGACTAAATGATCACCTTAGCTGTGTCCCATCTGATGCACTATACTCTATGCAATTATATGATATATGTTTGCACCATGTAATCAGCTGGTTATTATGTCATTTGTAATTAGAATTTGATTAGCAGTGTCTGATAGCATAGCGACAGTTGAGTGCATGAAGCATGCAACAATCCACACTTCTCTCTATTATTTAAAAGGTTAGTTTACCCCAAAATTAAAATGATGTCATTAATTACTCACCTTAATGTCATTCTAAACCCGTTAGACCCTTCTTCATCTTCGGAATACAAATGTAGATATTTTTTTGATGAAAGAGAGAATGAGAGCTTTCTGACAGCAATAACACTGTTTTGCCCAGAAACATAGTAAGGACACCATTAAAATAGTCCATGTGACATCAGTGGTTCATATATAGCAACGTCATTCAACAATTCCTCTTAACAATGTCTTTACTTTGTTTCTGGGTCTGGGAACATTTCAGTTGCATTGCTCTCATTGGATATAAAATATATAAAATAAGGGTTTGGAACTACATCAGGGTAAATAAATAATGACAGAATTTTCTGTAACACTTTATTTTAGGGTCTCTTAACTAGTTGTTTATTAGCATGCATATTACTATATTTAATATTATTATTATTTATTATTAGTAATTAAAAAAGTACATATTAATGCCTTATTCTACATTACCTTATTCTACCCATTAATTAAACTGAACAACTACTTTACTAACTATTAATAAAGAGCAAATGAATGAAGAAAATATTTCAACAGAGGATAATGATAACTGTACCTTGGTCTTGCCCAGGACCCAGTTGTCCAGTTTGGCTTTCTGCAGTATAACGACGGCATTCTCTCTACTGCCCTCTGGCATCTGATGGGCACGAAATGCCAGATAGTAATACCTGCAAGAAAATCTAAATTACCAAACTCAAATTACAACATTCAAAATTATTTATAAATGGATCGTGCTTAAGCTTCTTTTTAAGCTAAAACATTTATTAACCTGACTGATCACACTGTATCAATCAAAACTGTAATGAGAAAATGGGCAACACTTTATTTTAAGGTGTCCAAAATACAGAGTAGTTACATAGAATGTACTTAGTAAAAGCCGTTGTACTTACATAACACAATATGTACTTACCATGTAACTAAGTGGAACAGATTGTACAGCTTGTAATTATGTAGATGTAATAGGCTGCTACTGTTACATATTTGTAACAGACTTTCACAGTTACTTGTGTAACCAAAAGACTGTCACATATGTGCTTAAATACATGTAATACTTTTCTAATGAAATAAAAATACAGACATAAGCTACTTAAAAAAAGCAGACATATATATATATATATATATATATATATATAGCCACATACAATATTTTAGCCATATATAATTGCAAACCAGCAGTAATTAAACATAATAACAATAACAAAAAATAATATATACAGTATATAATAATATATATATATATATATATATATGTGTGTGTGTGTGTGTGTGTGTCTAAATCAGTTGTTAATAATGGATAAAATGTGGTTACTGTACATTCAGTTAATTATTAATTACTAGCTTATTGTAAATAATGGGTAATATGCCCTTGTACAGACAATCATTAGTTAAATATGTGTTCATGCATAATTGTTAATTATAAATTAGTTGATTTGTGCTTAAATAATGCATAATTCGGGCCCTTAAAATTTAAGTGAATCATTAATTACTAGTGTGTTTTTGCTCAACTAATGCATAATTGTAAACAAATTAACCATTAATTAATGCTTAACTAATGTATTCTTCTGACCCCCTATTCTGAAAAGTTACCAAAAAGCATATCAAGATTGTACTTAAGTGCTGTGTAACAGACTCGTTCTGTAACATATGTGTAACAGTAGCTGTCTGTTTCATCTACATAACTACAAACTGTAAGTAAAGGGTGTTCCATAACTTAGTTACATGATAAATCCATTTTATTTCAATACCTAATTAGCTAATTACTCTGTATTATGACACCTTAAAATAACGTGCTGCCATAAAATGTCCTTTGATGCATAAAATACAATCAACAAAAACTAAATCTGTTACCAAACAACATTTTTTTCTCCCAACTTGACACGATTGACTAAATGTAGTAATACATATTGAGCATAGCCAGTCCTTCTTTTTGCAGTTCTGTCTGGTGTCAATAGTGCAGCAAAAAATACACACTTCACCTTTAAGACTCTTTTGCACAGAACAAGATAAAAGACCAATCTCTCCAGATCACTCTAGATATTCCAATGATAACATCTTTCTGCTGCAAAAACCTCTGACGCTCAGGTTCTGATTTCATGATAAATCACTAGATATGGGGCCATTGTTGCCTTGTTGTTATTGTCTGGGGGCCATCAGTTATACTTCTGAATATACCTGCCTATAAATACACTGGCCTGAATCTCACAAAGGGTATCATAGAAACATTTGAAGCTTGCAGTTGATCCTAGGTATATTTACTCCCTCTGAAGAGAAAGATATAAGCCTTTGTGTTTAAGAAAGAATACTGCCTTTGATTCCACTTGAACCGTGGACTTTCATAATTACACTCCTGATAGCTGTTATGTCTCTGCTTGAAAATACAAAGAGCTCTCCTTCACAAGGTTTCCCAAAAAGATCCTTTTGAATCCATTTCTTCAAAAAGAAAATGGTTTTACGAAGCTGGTGTCAGACGTCACAGCACCAGACGTCGTCCGACCAAGGAAACACAAACAGAATGGTCACAGAGTATTTCTCTTTTTTTATGCGAACTGGTCGGGGAAGTCTGGGGAAAATACGGATAATCAGGACACTTCTGTGATCAAAAGGATGACTGGGAGCGCAGAGGAATTGTCTGGGATGTTTATGTAAAAGAGATGACCTACATGTCCACCGTCTCACGGCCCATGAGAGAAAGAGATGGATGGGTTGAAAGAAAGCGCAAGAAAGAGAAAAGTTTATGGAAAACGAAAGCGCGATTCCCAAAGCCTCGGAAAAGTAAATTTGGACCATGAATTTCCATGGTGCTGAGAAACTTTCAGCGGATTCACTCCGCCCCTTCAAAGTACCACTTCAGCACTAATTACTCAACCAGAGTCTAATTTAGCATCACTTGTATTCTCAGAGGGTTAATGACCTATTATTGATGAGATCATGGTCTTCGTTCAGAGCTGTCAAAATATATAGATAATAAACCTGCAACGTGAGTTTCCCAGGAGCTTTAGGGAGCACTAGAGGAGGTGGGTCTATTCAATATGCGTTCACGGAGCGCTCTCCGGGCTTTGATCTCTCTAACTGTCTGTATGTCTGTCTTTCTTCCTTCTTTTTATGAAGCCCAAGAGCTTCAGCTAATTAAATCTAATAACATTCCTGTGGTCCAACAGAAACGGCCGGAATAATGTCATTTGACTGCATAACTGATGAAGTCTGGACTTGAAATCTGAATGTTTTTTTTTCTTTCTTCTTTGCAGGATAATAAAATAATTATGACCACCTTTAGTAACATAATAGAGCAAGAATTCCAGTCAATAAAGAAGATCTACATTTATATATTTCCTGAAAATAATGCTGCCCTAATGCTTTGGTGTTATAGGTGCGTGCTTGATGGTTTATAATATTATGATATAAATACAGCTTGAATCTCTCCTTCAATATAGTAAGTCCATAAACACTTGACAGCACACAATAATAATTAAACACCATATTTCAGGGTTTAATGGTTAGTTCTCTTAAAAACGAAAATTCTGTTATCATTTACTCACCCTCATGTCCTTTCAAAAGACCAATAGCTAAGTATCTTTAAAACACAAAAAATTAAGCAAATTTTAATGCCTTATTCTACTGTACATCCCTAACCCTACCCAAGACCTAATCTTAACAACTACCATTAATAAGCAACGAATTAGGAATTTATTGAGGGGAAAGTCTGAGTGTTCCAGCAAGAAATGTTACATTTCAAACATTTCATAAAACTACTCAAAATTAATCAAGCGATTTAATCCAAGTCTTCAATTTGTATGATGAACATATTTAATTTATGCTTTTATTTAACATACAAACATTAATAAATGTACACGCTGTACATAAAGCTAATCAAATACGATTAACCATTCTTTCATTACACACGGAAACCAAATGAGAGAATATTAAAATGATCTTTATTTATGTTCCAAAGATGAATTGGTTATTGGTTTGGAATGAACTTTTATTTGGATTCTTAACCATAAATATGAGCAACAGCAATCATCAATACCAATAATTAATTGGTAAAACTTTATTGGTAACACTTTGGAACAGGGAACACGTATTTACTATTAACAATGACTTTTTCCTCAAGAAAATGAATAGTTAGTAAGGTCATTTTTACGTTTATGTATTTGGGATGCAGAATAAGGCATTAATATGAGCTTAATTACTACTAATAAATGGCTAATATTCTAGTAATATGCATGCTAATAAGCAAATAGTTAACAGACCCTAAAATAAAGGGTTACCACTTTATTTTAGGGACTGATTCTAACTATTAACTAGCATGCATATTACTAGCATATTAGCTTTTTATTAGTACTTATAAAGCACATATTAATGCTTTATTTTGTGAGAGCATATTCTAGATCTCTTAACTATACACCATACCTTTTAACCTAACCTAATGGGCAGCAAATTAAGAGTTTATCGAGGTAAAAGTTATAGTTAACAGTTAGAAAGAATTGTGATTGCTTCAAGAAAGAATTGGTTCAGGAATCAGCTTTTGTGCATCAAATATTTAACTCAACACAATATTCTCTCTGCCTTGCTGTGAATCGTCAGTCTTCTCTCAGGATGTCGTGTGCATTGAGTCATTGCTAATCTCTCTCCTCCCGCTCTCATTAGCAGCTTGTGTTTTGTGTGATCTTCGTTGTGTCTCGGGCCCTGCGGGACAAGCTCAACACTCATTCTGCCAGCGTTGTGTTACTCTGTGGCTGTTTTCTACCTGTTAACAAACTCCTCGATGAGTATGCGGTGAGAATAGCCCTGCCGGCGGATGTTGACGGTCTCTAGTATGCCAGTGTATCGCAGCTGAACCATCACACGCTCCTTATTGAAGAGTAGAGCCTGCCGGTCATCATTGGGTTTGATACAACGGACAAAATGAGGCGTTCCCACCACCATCTTAGACAGCAGGTCCATGAGAGAGTACTACAGTATAACACACACACACACACACACGTGTGTTAGTGTGGGTAGTGTGTAGGAATAGGGATATAAAATGTGGTCATGCAGTGTATATGAGTACTAATAAACTGCCAATATGTTATGCTAATAAGCAATTTGTTAACAGTAAAAATCCCTATAATAAAGTGTTGCCTACAACTGAGCTGAGGACTCACCCTGAAATAAGACGCCACTGTCTGTCTCCTCATGTTAGTGGTTTCCTCTGGGTGACGCATCATTTCCATGGTATCTACCTAAACACACATAGACACAGTTACTGTAGCTTACATGCCTACATGCAGAAAATGTGCACATCACACAAATATTTACACACACACATACAATGAACACTAGTATTCTGTTCTAGACTAAATGAACATGCCTTCCTTTTCATGTATGACAGATATTTACACAATCACACAATTTGCTCAACTAGAAAATAATAAGACGAAAACCTTTAAACACCAAAGAGAGTTTTTTAATGGCAAAACAAGAAATATATGGACTGTACTATAGGTACAGAATTAGTCAAGGTAAACAGCTAAAATTAAATAAGAATTCATTTCTGTAACAGAATTTTAAATCTTTATAATGCTAGTGAGTGCAAAACATCTGCTTATTGTCAGATCAGGTCCAGTAAATAATGCAAACTGATATAATTATGGATTATCAAATGCCTTTGTTAATACTTTATTTTGATAAATATACTTACAATATACTTACAATAAATTACGCTTAATTACAATTAGGTAAGCCAAACCTTAGCATTATAATAAGTACATGTAGTAAATTAATATTACTCAGAACTTAAAATAAAGTGTGACTACATGTTTAGCATTAGTTCATTAGTTCAACTAATAACTAATGTTAACAAATTAAACCTTATTGCAAAGTGTTTTTGTTTGAACAACTACTATACTACTACTCTATACTATATACTACTCTACTACTACAGTATATAAAGGGTTTTAATGACAGTGCACTTAAACCATCATGATCCAAGCATGATGGGCTAAATTCTGCAGGGACGTGTTTTCATAATGAACTTCAGGCTTTCAACTGTTCTTAAAAAGGACAAGAAATGATGTGTATAACAGCCATTGCTACAACAGACCGTATGAATTTATCAAGGCGATACATAATTTAGAGCAGGTCTATACCAGCAAAGCGTGTCTTCATATTCTATTTCATCTGCGTGTGCAGAGGCAGGTGTATGTGATCTTTATGAGAAACTGAAGGGTTGGACATGAACCCTGACTGAGAGACAATCGAACTAACCCAATGTTTTAATAAGACATCTGTCCCACTTCTGCTTACAAGCACAACTCTGTAAAGCGGCTCATCTGTGACTGAAGCAGTTTAAAAGTATCTGCAATATTAACTGTAAACAATTAACAGGCTTCTGTGCTCCGGTGTCTAATTATATTTCTCTGATACAGCAGTAGTCTGCAGGACTGTTTTAATCTCACAGAGGAAAAGGACGTTATTATCCAGGGTTTTCTTTCATAAGTAACTCAGCACTGTGTGAGCATACATCACCACAGCAAGTCCAGCTATATCAAGTCCTTTGTCTGTGCTGGACATAAAGAAATGTAAACCTCACCCGGGCTTCGCTATGACTGAAGGGCTTTCACAGTAACATTTACATTTACAGTAATTTATTTTGTTATAATATAAATGTTACTTGATGTTTCTTTGTAATTGTTGGTGAAATACATTTGCTAGACATTTCTGATGAAAAAATACATTTAAGGAATTTTTTTAAGGTATAGAATGCATTGCTATAATCTATACTCTAAACTTTACATGTCCATTTCCAACCCTAGGATTTTTTTCAGAATGAAATGCTCTGTTATGGGCTTATTTGGAAGGGTTCTGAATAATAATGTTGAGTTCTGCTCTAATTGGCTGTTTCATAGTGCAGCTAATTTCAATAGTTCACATAGCAGGTAAGAAACACAAGGAGGAATATATATATATATATATTTCAGTACTTTCTCTTGCAGTTATATCCTTAGGTAATTATACTGTATATAAAATGCGGGCATCAGGGAGCCACTATTAATACGCACAATCACGTTTCAGTCTCACTTTCGAGATTTGCAACTGCACATACTGTTTATACTAATGAGCGTCAGTACTTTCCACACATCAAGATGGTTGTCAGTGGTGCTCAGGATCTGTAAATCATTCACCATCATCCTCAATCTTCTCCCCTTACTCTGTTTATGTGGTTAGTGAAATCTTATGTACTGTAATGTAACAGGCTACTGCTAGCAAGCTAACCATGTCTCTTTAGTGGCTCGCGTTACTTTATTGGAGCAGGTTTTTTTTTCTTTTCGTGCTTTTCTGAATACAGACACCAATCCATCCCTGCACTTTACATCCCCTGCACAGCCTGATCTGCCATTTTCACTATTGTCCTGCTTGTTTCTTCACAATACCTACAGAACTTCTGATGGTTCAGCTGGTGGCTGGTCTAGAACATGGGCGGGTATACGTCATGCAAATACTGGGGGCGTATTGATCCCGACTGTGATGTCACAGTCTGTGTTATGTTTAGATTTGCCTGTTTTTCAGTGGTCTTTTTTATTCATGACATTTACACAAGAAGGAGGAAGCATTGGTGTTTGAAACTCAGGGTATATCATTTTCATGTCCAGAACTCTTATTATTTAACTATACCAAGGTAAATTCAGTTTTACATTGTGTGGCACCTTTAAATAAGGCATTGTTATATTTAATACTCTAAAATATAATTTTATAGTATATGTGCAGTACTAGGTTTCAGTTGCTAGTCAGTGGCAGGTGAAATTAAGGGAGGAGTTAACAATCCCAGTTTAGAGATTTGAATAGACAAAAGGTTTTTTTTTTATTAATTTTATTTAATTTTAGCATGTTGTTGCATTTTGTAATTTTTAAGACGAACATTAGCCATCTCAGATGTTTTAAACAGAAAAGATATTTTCAGTATTGATTTATTGGGATTGTTAGGAACAGAGAGATAATAAACAGATATTAAAAACTTTAGAATAAAATACATAAATAGAATGTTCTAGGTTTTGTTTCATTAGCTTACAGACTAAATCAAAACAGAAAGAGAAAACAAAGGAGTGAAAACTGTGTTTATTAAAATAAGATTAATGAACATAAAGACAGATATCAAGAGATTCTTACCTTTAGCAGGTATTTAGCAGACTGAGAGGAGAGAGGATAGATCTGACAGTCAGATAATAGATCAAAAGTGCAGAAGACTGAAGAACAGAGCTATTTTACAATCAGAGTCATGCAAACAGGATTTCAGAGTTTCTGGAGACACTGGCAAAATATCCAACTTTATCAGTTGTAATGTATTTAGTCAGCATTTGTAGCTGATGCAAAATTATTCTTTATGTGGCTGATGAAGTATCTGGTGGTGGCCCGCACAGTAAGGAAATTATATAAAAAGATTAGATAAAATAAATGAATAAGTGTCAAGCTTACATCAAATCTGCACCTTTACTGAACAGACAAAACTGTACAAAGCTCAGAAAAGACTCTGAATTATGTAATAACTCATGTTTTTATTTTCATCTGAAACTACCAGAAAAATGAATGAGATATTTTAGTGATGGCGGTCTGAATGTAAAGAGGACAGCACAGACCTTGTTTCTGCCGCTGCTGAGCTGAGGAGGCAGAGATCTGGATGCTGCTGTCACTCTCGCTCTGGACGTGGCCAGGTTACCTGCTCAGCCAAAGAAGAAAAGCAGATCAGTGACACATCAATCTTCCCTCTCTGAGGCACGAATCAATAAAACAACACAGTAATGTAGTGCTCTGAGCTTGCAACCCAAAGAATGCATGTTTAAACCCTGGAGGAGATCAGCCAAAAGACTAGAATCTTGATCCTTTATGCCAGATTTTTTTATTTTTTCATTTTATTTTATTTATTTTTTACATAAGCTTGTAGCGTACTTCAAATATTAAAAGTATATTTAAAATAAATTCACTTGCAGATAATATAATACTGGTGTAATAAAAGGCCATAATTGTACTTAAAGTATATTTTCATGACTGTTTCATAACACACTTAAGTATAAACACCCTATAATATATATATATATATATATATATATATATATATATATACATACAGTGGAGGAAATAATTATTTGACCCCTCTCAACAAAGAATTGAAAAGTCTCAGAACAGTTTAATTTTAATCGTAGGTTTATTTTTATCAGTGACAGACAGCACATGTAAAGGAAAAATGAAAATAAAAGATGGAAACTAATACGCATTTCATTGAGTGAAATAACCCTGAAATAACAAAACGCACTTAATACTTAGTGGCAAAACCCTTGTTTGCAAGCACACAGGTCAAACGTTTCTTGTTATTGATGACCAGGTTTGCACACATTTTAGGAGGAATTTTGGTCCACTCCTCTTTGCAGATCATCTCTAAATCACTAAGGTTTCAATGCCGTCTCTGTGCAACCACCATAGGTTTTCTATTGGATTAAGGTCCGGAGACTGACTAGGCCACTCCATGACCTTAATGTCACTCTCTGAATCATTCAGGTGTTCATTGGCAAACTTCAGACGGGCCTGCACATGTGCCTTCTTGAGCAGAGGGACCTTGCGAGCACTGCAGGATTTTGATCCATTGCGGTGTTTCCAATGGTTTTCTTGGTGACTGTGGTCCCAGCTACTTTGAGGTCATTAACTACTCCCGTGTAGTTCTTGGATGATTTCTCACCTTTCTCAGAATCAGTGACACCCCACGAGATGAGATCTTGCGTGGAGCCCCAGACCGAGGTTGATTGGTGGTCATTTTGTGCTTCTTCCATTTTCGAACAATTGCACCAACAGTTGTCACATTCTATCCAAGCTTCTTGCTAATGGTTTTGTAGCCTGTTCCAGCCTTGTGCAAGTCTACAATTTTGTCTCTGACATCCTTGGACAGCTCTTTGGTCTTTCCCCTGTTGGAGAGTTTGAAGTCTGCTTGATTGATTAATTCTGTGAACAGGTGTCTTTTATACAGGTGACCGGTTAAGACAGCTGTGTTTAATGAGGGTGACTAATTGAGTAGGAGTGTCTAACCACTCAGTGGGAGCCAGAACTCTTAATGGTTGGTAGGGGTTCAAATACTTATTTCACTCAATGACATTCAAATCAGTTTCTATCTTTTATTTAAAGTATTTTTTTTTCATTTATCCTTTTGATGTGCTATCTGTCAATGATAAAATAAACCTACCATTAAAATTATACTGTTCTGAGACTTTCATTTCTTTGTCATTGGACAAACTTTCAAAATCAGCATGGGGTCAAATAAGTATTTCCTGCATTACGTTTTAAGAATCTTTTTATTTCAGGCTTTTTATAAATTTTTTTAATTAAGTGTGTTACATAATTTTTAAAGTTAACACATTTTTACCAAATTGCACCATCATTACAAATGTGTAATATAAAATATATCATTGAAATAATGTTAAATTATATTTAGTTTACTGTAAATGTATATAAACACAGTACATTTGCAGTACACTTTTAATATATTTTAGGGACAACAGTAGAAATTATGACTGTACGAACTGTATGAACATGATGGTCATATCACACTGTGGGATCTCCGTTGTTACTAATGTCAGATTGCAGACGATGGTAAAAAGGTTGAGTTTTACATCAACCTACACATTATTAAAGTGCACCCATTATGAATTTTTAAAGGTTGCTAATATTGCTTTATGAGTCTCTTAAAACAGGTTTATGTGTATACAAGGTAAAACAAACACTTTTACCCCGGTTCTAAATGATTGGTAAACGACTCATGTGAAGCAGTTCGAAGAATCAGTCTGTCTAATCCCCTCCTTCCCGTGAGCCCTCACTGCTGTGATTGGTCAGATGGCGCAGTCCTTTATGATTGGTCTACCACTACAGTGTGTTTCGGAAAACGAAACGTCCATTGCCATAACTGAATGACAGCGCAGGGTACAGTGTCTTCTTGACATGATGTAATCCACATCCACATCCAATGTGTTTTTTTTGAAAGACAGTAACTTTATTTATCGTGCACTGCCAGCGTCACAACTTTGCAGATGTTCACATACAGCTACATGACACACTGCATGAAAGATCATATTTGAAAAGGCATAATAGGGGCACTTTAAATGATTGCGAGCTACATTGCACATGGGATGAATGTTGAAACGTTGGTAGTCATGTAAGTATATGAACAGTGGCAAAATATGCATATTTAAGAAGAATGTTATAAGGAGCACCACACACCCACAGGAAAACAGCAGTGCAACCACGGTTTATCATAGCAAAGGCAACATATCTGTGATGATCAGCTGGATGTGCCAGCCCAACTCTCTGGCTGGCACTCCAGCATCAGGCTATATATATGTGTTTTTCTCTGTTCTCATGCCTGGACTCATGCACACAAACTCATATCTGTTGTTATCCTGGACTGTTATTAATGTCTCTGTTCTTTCTATGTATTGTCATGAGTGTTCATTCATGTCTCCGCCCTGCTAATCTATTGCCATAGTGTTCCATTGTCTTACTCCACCCACTGACCTAGATTCACGTGTATATAACCAGGAAGTGTCTGTAAGTTTGTACGGTTCGTTGTTTAATTGTTTAACATCTCCTATACCCCTGTCTGCCGGCGATCGACCATTGTTTGCACTCGTTCGCCGAGACCCGCCGTTCAAGGACTTCATCTCTGAGTTAAGCCAGCTCGCGGAACGGTCGGGTCTCAATGACTCTATTCTCACCGCGGCGTTTTCTCGCCGCACGCCGAGTCTGCCCCTTGGAACTTCCAGACATCAATGAGTTGGCATGGAGAATCTTTTTTTGCCTGATGACAATGCGGTCTCAGGCGGAAAGATTGGGGCAAGCTGTTCGTTCTACCCCAGAGAAACCGCCTGCATTGTCATCAGGCAAAAAAAGATTCTCCATGCCAACTCAGTGATGTCTGGAAGTTCCAAGGGGCAGACTCCTGGACTGTTATCCATGCCTCTGTTCTTTCTATGTATTGTCATGAGTGTTCATTCATGTCTCCGCCCCGCTCATCTGTTGCCATAGTGTTCCATTTTGTCTTACTCCACCCACTGACCTAGATTCACGTGTATATAACCCGGAAGTGTCTTTATGTTTGTACGGTTCGTTGTTTAATTGTTACATTCATTCATGTTCCTGTTTCGCATGGTTCTGTTGGATATTCTGTTTACGACTCTGCCCCGATCTTGACTACCCCTCTGCCTCTCCCCAAGGACTCGACTCTGTCTCTGTCACGTCTCCTATACCCGTCTGCCGGCGATCGACCATTGTTGTTCTGACCTTGAGCCTTTTAAATAAAATACACTGTTGCACTTGAACTCTCACGCCTCGCGTACTCTTTTAACAATATCAGAGGAATTTCTCTAACAGAGGACGAAACTCTAGCATTAATTCTGATCAAGGCTTGTGTTGAAATATGAAGAAAGTTTGATGTTTTTCGTAGGAGATGTCACACTGCAGGACTATGTGCAAAATCTAGTGACACTGTCAGAATTTGTCAGAGGTACAATTTGATCGCAACGGATTTTAGCCTATAGGACTACAGGAGTCTTTTAGGTTTTTCAGAATTTATCTAAGACTGCTAAATCATGGCTAAAATCGCACAGTGTGAGCCGGGCTTTACATTCATCTTGCACTTATACGTATCACTTATTTTCAAGTAGTTTTTTATTCTTGACAACTTTAACAATGACAAACAACATTCCTTACAATGTTCCTAACAACGTTCATTATTATAATTGCTCACTGTCATAAAACTATAAAACCAAAAAAATTATATAGCAGACAATGACCTTTATTTACCCCCTAATTGAACTACATTAGTGTGTTGTAATGTAATGTGGGGAATATGATTAAAACTCTTCTTTACTTATTTAATGCAAAAACCATTTCACAAAGAGCCTGAATGCAGCCGGTGTTGTGACCTATGCACTGTCTAATATCCAGTGCTGAGAGCATTCAGGATCAGAGTGAGCCGTCACTGTCTCTCATCTTTCCTTCTCTCTGTCGTTAATACACTCACTCTCTTTCTGCTTCCTCCTCTCTCTCTTCCTTAAACACACATACACACACATACACGTCTTCGGGATATGAAACCCCACTGTTGCATATGCAGCACCGTCTGAGCTTTTCAAAAGTTTCTGCACAAGATGTCCAAATGTTTTCCCTGGCTGGGTCTTCAGAGACTAAACTCTGATTAATGGTACTGAAGGAGCCTTTGAAGCCGGATTGGTGACATCAAAGTGCTAATCCATGGGTGGCAGGAGTTTTATAATGAGTGGGAAGCATTTTAGCACGTTTCAAAGGCTCCGGCGCATGAATAAACAATGGCAGCACAGATGTGCCACACACCTTTAGAAAAATACCCACCGCAGAAACACCAAGCAGAGCGCAACTGTAGCTGTGCGTGTGTTGAAGTCTGAAGGAATCTAGGGAAATGAAACATCTGTTGTTCTTGTAGTCTGTGCCCCAGTAATACACCAGATGACAGATTAGAATGGGTCACAGACTCAAACAAACAAACAATAAGTCAAGAAAACAATTATCATTCTTCTTGCCATCGCCACGCTGGTTTGGTAATGACCGTCTCGTGTGAACAAACACGAACGGTTCCCAGCGTTCAGAACAGATCTTGTTTAATTGCTCTGTTTGTCAGGGATTAATTGAGTTGTTTCAGATCTAACTACAGCTCAGGAATCCCACGCTCCTGCCAATGGGATTACACGTGTAGGCTGCTGCTGGTAAAATGTTGTCTAAAGCCTGACGCAGCACTGCTTGATGGGCCTTGTTGAGCTGTTTGTTTTCCACTGATGGGTGCCGGAGCCAGAGCACAATCTTGTCCAACCACTGGCCAAACCTGCTTCTACTGGTCTCATACCAGCATCCAAAAATCTCTCTAACACTGCAATAAATTCATGCAATTTTTTTGTTATTGAGGCACAGCTATTCCAGCTGGATTGTTTTTCCTGTTGAAAAAACAATTAAGTTAAGTTAAGTTGATGTATAATATGATTGTATATGATACAATATAATTATACAACAAAAATATTATATAATTGAAGTGATGAACCATATAAGTGACCCTATAGACAACAAAACCAGTCACAGTTTGTAAAATTGAGATTTATACATCATCTAGCTTTCTATTGATGTATTTTGTTGGGATATGGCAATTTTTGACTGAGATTTGAATATCTAAAATCTGAGTGTGCAAAACTATTTGAATATCTAAAATCTGAGTGTGCAAAAATTCTAAATATTAAGAAAATTCTTTTAAATGTTGCTAAAAGTTCTTAGCAATGCACATTACTAATCAAAAATTAAACTTTGATATATTTACAGTAGAAAATGCATTCAATTTCTTCATGGAACATGATCTTTACTATATATAGCAGACTATTGTAGTTGAACTACATCAGTATTTTGTGATGTAATGTGGGCAATTAGAGTACAACTCTTATTTAAGGCAAAAACCCTCCCACTGACAGTGTTAAAGGAGGCTGTGTTTTGATCCTGTGACCTATGCACTTTGCACTTCACACAAGAAATGACTTATTGTCTTTTGATGGTTAAAGGGATACTTAACCAAAAATGAAATTAAGCATGTTCTCTAAGATGTATACAAGCGTTGTGGTATTTTGTGCTTTTGTGTCATTTATATATGATATATTTGTGTCATGTTTCATAACATGCTGATGTAATGCATTTCAATCTTATTAATACACATGTGGCTGGAAGCAATGCTTTATACTTTCATTTTCAAATATTCATATTTTCCTCATCGACGTGGGTTATATGTGTTCCTCTCATACATTTGCTTTGTGCGGTTTTTGACATGTCAACTTTTTTTGTTCACCCATTCATTTGCATATTATGTAGACTTATAGAGAAAAAACCTTTACTTGGTTTTATACACTGGTTGTTGACAGGATGGAGGCCGATCTGAATTAGAGCTTGCTGTTAAGAGTTTTTGAAGACTAAATGACTGGATAAGTCTTGCATACAGTAAATCATCGAAGTATAGCACTTAACCGTAATGTGAGTAAATTCACATTTTAGAAAATAGATGGGTTTTTTTTTTTTCCAAAAATGAGTTTTGCTGTCCAATTTGACAACATTTTTTGACTTCTGAGACACATTTTGCTGTAAATAGTGTGAAACAACAGTCAAAACTGTTGTTCTCACATCTCTAAATTGCAAAATAAGTTATAAATAGTTATTTTCCAGATAAAAGATCAATGCAGATATAGCTGGTCTAATTGCGGCTATATTGTGTTTGTCAGGTCACATGACAACCTGCTAAACACAAATTGCTGTAGAAAAACCTCTGTTTCTCTCAGCCTGTCATTTATTGCTTACAGTTCTTTCTCTTTCTGCTCCTGTCTGTCTGTCTGAGATTCTCCCCTCCTCTCTCTCTCTCTCTCTCTCTCTCTCTCCCTCTCTCATCTCTGAGTGCAGATTATTAAAGGACATTTGTCAAAATGAATTAGTGCGAGTGGAACAAGCATGCAATGCATAAGTGCATTTTCACGCTTTTCACACATACATCATGGTCTGATGAAGGGGATCTACCCTGAAGTCAGCTTATAACTCATGCACCTACGCACACTGACACACACACATTCAGTATCTCTGTCTCACACACACACATTTGCAAACGCACACAGAGCGGAGCAGTGCCTCTGTATGCTTATATTTTTCACATAATGACTTGATGTTTTGACACCCACATGCCAGTTCATGATACGTCCATACTGAATTGTGAATCTGCAAACACCCCTAATATTGAGTGTTCGGGGTTTTCAATGGTCGATTTCTAAACTACAACCCTTCGACTCCAATTCAATCTATAAGCTTAACCCTGAAGCACAACATTATTTCTAACCCGTCACAGTAAGTTTTCTGTTCATATAATTTGAATAGATAATGGAGGGAAGTCTAGTAGAATCAGTCAGTGTGTGTGCCTTGCGAAATCACACATTCTAAATAAAAAATGAATAACCCAGGACATTTCTCTTTTATGTTTAATGCAGACTCATCACATTACAAATGTTGGTTGCATTTTGTACCCATGCCCCAGAAAGTACTGGCATTAAGGTAACTACACAGGTTCAGGTTAGATTTGGAAGTAAGTTTAGGGTTAGACTTTAGTAGATTGTAGTTAAGTTTACAAAGTAGGTAAGGATAGTGCATAGTAAAGGACTTCAGATTCTGAGGACTACCTGTACAAGTTACTGTCTATGGCTTATAGATACAGAGTCTTAGGCCATGTCCACACTAATAAGTTTTCATTTGAAAACGCATCTTTTTCTCTGCGTTTAAGGGCGGGGTTAGATGTAGGTCATTCGTAAAAATTCATACAAAGTGGCAACTCGTAAACTATGTACGATTTAGTCACCGCATAAAATATGTACGAATTACTGTAAGATTGGGCTCCTATGACACACTTTCACAGTTTTAGATTTGCCTTTGTTCACAAAGACAATTTCACTAATCGATTGTAGCCAGAATGCTGAAAAAACGCTGAAACAAAAACATATGTTCACATGTGTTCACTCATTTACAGTAATAGACTTTTATACAAATGACTCGAATGCATTCAGAAAAATGTTTTATGTACTACTTCTACTTTATGTAGAACTATTTTATGTATAATTACTTCTAATATTAGCTTTGGGGAAGCCAACTTTTGTGACTTTTTTTGTTACATTTTATTAAATTTTTTTGCAATTACATAATTTAAAATGTAAAAAAAACAAAAAAACAAACAAAACAAAAGCATTTCTGAACAGCAGTACATTTCTACTGAAAACTAAAATGCAGAATTCAAGAAAGAGGTCAGGACACAATGAAAGCAAATCGTGTGTCGGTGTGTCTATGTGTGTGCGCACACTTCCCATCAGGTCAATCTGTCTGTTAAGTCACAGGCCTGTGAAAATGGATGACACCCAGCATCTCTCCTCACATGTGCTTCTGACACAAGCTGCCGAACGGGAGACGGGGGAAAAAAAGAGAAAGAAAGCCCTGTGCATTCACTTTGAAAATTAAGCCCAGCAAGGTTCTCGCAGAGAACAGCGGCCCAAGCTGCCACTTGTGTTGCCTTTCTATTGACCAGAATAGTCAATGTGCCCTGGATTATAAAGCAATCCCTGCTTCAGTATGACACCTTTCATCCCAGCATATGCGTGTGAAGCCCAGGAACGAGCTGTCGGCACAGGGGACAATCAAAGTTGTCAGACAGCAGTCTACACAAGCTGACTTCTGCTGAGGAAAGCGCCTTCGTATCTCCTGGCTTTTCCTTGTACTTCATCTCTTATTCAGACCTTCTCTGCTCTTTTAAATAAATATGAAATATTGTCGAAACTCAGCTCGGAAAGCAGGCAAATCTGATTGTTCCAGTCCAAGATACCCTGCCCCCATCTCCCCTCTCCATTCATTGCTTGACCAGAGGCACTTTGAGCTGTCCGTTTGAGAGTCACGTTAGTTCTGTCCACTGTAAAGGGCTATGCGGGTCGCTTTAATCAGGAGATGGTCTGCTGGGCTGGTTTAGTGTGACTAAGAACCAATATCACAGTCGGAGAAGCAGCAAGGGATTTTGTCGACCTAACACAGAGCTCCCCCGAGGTCAAGCTGAAGTTAAAATGTGGTTCTCCTATTTGAAAGCTTGTAATACTTGTGAGAGCACAACGCTGAATAGGGTGACTGATCTACAGTAGGATCTTCTGCACTGAATACAGTCAATACAACAAAGTGAGTACTAAAAATAAAAACCTTTTTTTCTTCTTTTAGGGGTAAAAAGGTTATCAAAATGGCAAATTTACATTTCCCAGCAGAACATTGAACACTGCACACTCAAACATGTCCATCCACGTAATGTAAAAGAAACAACAGGAGAAGGAGTAAAAGACGTCCAGGTTCAATCCCATAGCCATTTGAGCCTTGTCAAAGTCACTCTGGCATCCAGCAAGCTAATTGTTTGCTTAAAATCTACCCAGACCTTAAAGGGGTCATGAACTGAGAAATATGAATTCCCTTGATCTTTTGACCTTTTTTCACATCAAAAATTGCCACTTTATGACACAATAATGCAGTGAAAGCCCATCCTGCTTCTGCAGCTCTGCATCTTTAGCCATGTCCACTGATATGTACTTGTAGTAGCTGATGAACGATAGAAACATTGACAACCAATCAGAATCAATCCTGCGATGCGCTTGAGAATTCAAAGCGACAGACATGTTTGAGCTTAGAATAAACAGACGATATCTTTCACTGGTGTGGATGCAAATATAGTTGTCATTATCTTTCTAGTTACCATGCTTGGTGTGAACAGGGCTTTATTGGTTAAAATGAACAGACTATATCTAGACTATTTTTCCATGGATACTTGGAAGCAGTGTTCATTTTGACAGCACATTTTGATTTATTTTTAGTAATAGTCTTTTGACTAAAATGGCATTTAGTCTTAGCTAAATTTTTGTCATCTAAATGTTAGTTTTAGTTGACTAAGACCAAAATGCATGAATATTATTCAAATATCTGGATTAACGTGGAAATGATCTGAAATAAAACAAAGTGCTATAAATAAATCAGGAAGTAAATAAGACACAGGAGTTACCCAATTGAGTAACATAAACAGTAAAATAAACGGGGAAAAAAATACAAATTCAGGAAAACATGAGTACACAGGAATAAGAATATCAAAATAAGGCAAGAAATACAGGGTTGTTAGGTTTTCACAGTAAAATCTGCCCAATTGCAAAACAAAACTACCTCAAGACTAGCCAAATAATTTTTAGTGGGTATTCCCATTAAAAATCACATTCTGGTTTCGTTTAATCACACTGAGACCTCACTACGTTTAGACATGTAAATGTCAATAGCCAGTCTGACCCGGTCCATATGTACAAACTGCTCAACAATCAGTTCTGGAGTCAGCAATTTCCTATACAGCAAAAACAGTATCAGTTCCTCTCCAGAGACCTTGAGAGTGACCATCTCTATCTGACAGTAACCAGAACAGCATACGGTTCTGTTCTAGCGTGCAGATGTTCTATGCAAATCCTTTGGAAGGCCGCACAGAGGAGCACATACACGCAGTGTGGCCACAGGCCTGCAATAAAAGCCCCATGGAGTTTTCCAGAACAGGGCCAAACCAAACCTAGTCCACACAAGAGCTCTGGCTTTAGGGGAATTTGTTCATGCAAATATAATCCATTTCCTCTGAAAAAACAGCACCACATGGACTGCAGGCCGACCCCAGACCCAAACCAGAGCATGGCCTTCTAATGGGCGCCGCTGTTTATTCTGTCATTTCAAAGGTTTAAAGAGACATCTAACCTCTGCGTGACTTCTTACAATTTTAAATCCTAACTTTACTGTGACATTTCCTATAATAACACTGCACAGATTTTCCTGAAAATCTGAATAAACTGAGTAATTTATAGGCTTTTCACACTGTTTTACCTCAAGTTAAGTCAATTTTAACTACATTTTACACATAAAAGGGTGTTAGGATGTCTTTTAAATGTGTCTTTTAATGTATTTTCCACTACAATGGAATGTTTCTGAGTATAGTGTCCAATGTATAAAGAAAAATAAATAAAGAAAGAAAGAAAGAAAGAAAAGAAAAGAATCAATGCAGTGCTAGAACAGTTTAGTGGTATGGCAAGCTAAAAACAGAGAACCAATCATAAACTAGACAACGCTTTTCTCTCATTTTTTTGTACAGAAACCACATAGTTGTTAGTTTTAGCTCCTGACGGAAAAATGCAGCTTCTGACAAACAGTTTATGTGGGGCTACTTGCACAGATGAACATTTAGTTATTATAACAGACTGCATTAAAATTATAATTTTATAATTACGTCTTGTCAATAAAATACAGTATAGTTAAAAACATCGTCATGAAAGTGTACACTTAAGAGGCCATTTCCTTCAGTAATATTATATTATTTGCAAGTATTTTTTTTAATACTCTTAAGATTTAAAAGTACACAACAACTGCACATTACGTACAGCTGAGCACATTTTTTTCCTCAAGCACTTTTGCTAATCCTTCATGATGATTATGTACAGTGTGTATCTTTATGAGCTTATATTAATTTGAAAGATCAACATATCCACTGCAGGAGTATTTAAACTGAATCAGGGCTGTCATAATGAGATTTAGAAGAGAAATAAAAGAAGATGGTGACCACTTATACATTCATATAAACCTAAATCGGTGTTATTAACAAAACACAAAGCATCAATTAACCATGATTATATGTAATGTTAACCTACAGTTTAAAATTGCACAAAGTAAAATATGAAACATGCAAGAGATTTTCATTGTATTTCTGAATAAACCTCCTCAGCACATAAACTGACATCATTTTTCAGCACAGGACTTATGATCAAGTTACCATTTACAGCATGCACATATGCTACAAACACCAGTGACTTCAGAACAGCATCATACAAGCGCTGTGATTGAATCATCAAGCCTGACCCCTACTGGTCTGAACTGAGAAAGAGGAAGACCAGCTTCACAAAGTCAACCAGGACACACAGATTAAATCAGGCTCTGCCAGAATTTTTAAAGATAACAGCAAAAAAATAAAAAAAAAAACAGAGAACAATGAAAACATATGCAAATGAAAGCCACCAGGTATTTTGCCCTGCAGATTAAAACGATCAGGTGATGGATGAGGATTATGGCTACACACTTAAAAAGCTCAGTGATTCTTTGTAGCACACATCAAAGACCCTTCTTATCAAGTACTGTTTGTTTTTGAGTTCTTTATTTCTTCAAATCAGTTTACTGTGAATCACGAAAATGAAATGTAATATTATACACCACATTTATATTAAAAGGGAGAGTACATTTCATGCTTTTGGTAAGATTTGTAATTTTTGGACTTTTATGCTCACCAAGACTAATTTAGTGTTCACTTTTAGTCAGTCACTCTGATGTTACGTCATGGGGTCCCACCTTCGACTCTGATCTTTGGAGAAAATGCCAATGGAACTTCCTGCAGTCACCATGACGTTACGCCACTGGATGACATCTTATGGCAGCTGCAGCCGCGGTCGCCTCTCGGCTAGCTTACACCGCTACAGCATTGGTTGCACGGCAGAGTCCCGAGATGGGCATGGCATCGCGGCTCACTCTGGATCAGCATTCCCCAGAATGTCGCCGCCTCTTCAATCCGTGGTCAGACCCTGTCTTCGCTAAACAGCAGTAACCCAGAGCCACTGGAAGCCACTCATCATCACACCGCTCCATGTTTCACAGAAGCTGATTGTGGTGAAGCCCTCTGTTTTAGCTCTTGAGAAATCTGCTCTTGACTGTAGATTTGACAGAGACCCATCTGCCTGGTGACTCCTGGAGAATGTCCTTCTCTGCATTTGTTTTTCTCCGAATTAACGAAACTGTTGATCGGGCT
>JAUMHI010000259.1:103358-138271 GCA_032359435.1 Enteromius unitaeniatus | reverse complement strand
TTTATAACTTGCTTTTTTCTCTTTTTATTCACATTTTCCACCCTGTCCCAACTTTTTCTGATTTGGGGTTGTATAATTATTCAGAAAAAATTACATTATATTCTTTAAAAGTATATTATTTGTTGTAATAAGCTCTCCTTTTAATGGTATCCTACAGTATACTTCCTTTTCACGATGTGGTAATTACAAAATAAATACTTTAATTTTGACAAACATTGAATATCAAAGGTTTTAGCAACACTACTCTATATGTGCAAGTGTACAAATTTTTTTGGAGGGGGGTTTGGCAAATGAAATGTAACACTAGACACATGGATTTGCTTTGAAAACATTTTAGTTCCATACAAGATGTGATATGATAATTCTAATAATTAATAAAACAATGATTTAATTTTTTTTTTTTTGCTTTTTTTCCAACAATTTGTACTTATTTTGTACTTATTCTATAAGTTTAGTTTCGAAATAAAACAAAAAATTGCGGTCTGCAGCTTTAAGTACACCTAAGTAGCCAATTATTTAATAAATACTATTATCTGCAAGGGAAAACATCAGCACACATTTTACAGCTTTTTAAAATGTGCATTTCTTTCATTGCCATTTAAACTCCAGATGCATTCAAGGATGTGGTGAATTTAAAATAAACTCAGAGAAAGTGCAGAGAGAAAGTCTCACCTGTTCCAGGGCAAAGATGTGTTGATTGAAGTAGAACTGGATCTGTTCATTAGCGATGTTGATGCACAGCTGCTCAAATGAGTTCTTCTTGAAGTTTTCGAAACCAAAGATGTCCAAAATCCCCACGTTCATCCCACTCTCAGCCGCACTTCAAAGACACGAAGAACCAAACATTATCCGACCGTCACAACACATTTAGGCCTTAAGCACTCTAATGACCCAAACAACTAAATATTTTACGACCTGTCAACCAAGAAAACACAAAAACAAAGAGCTTTAAAAACACAGGTCATTTGAGCATGCCATTTCAGTTTAGGAAGAGCTCGGACACTCGTCTCTGAACATTCAGCCAGTTGCAATCTCCTCCAAACTCCTCAGACAGCGACCAGGGGTCACCTTCTGCTCCTGCTAACAGGTTATTAATGGCAATAATGCTGAACGCGCTGCTGATTGGAGTGGAAATGGCAGAATTTGGATGGTGGTGTATGGAGGTGGAAGATGTGAGTTTCTCTGACAAGCCCGTGGCTGATGTCTGACAGGATTCGCTCGGATCAATGAACGGCTTTTCCACTCTCTCTGAAGTCTTTTTAATCATCTGCATATTATTTTTTTCAATGTAACTCTGTATAAAAAATTTATAAAAACCTCTCTTTTTTGTAGCTCTTTTCTTCTTGTGGATATTAATATTCTAAGCTTTGTGGTGGTTATACTGGAGGTCATCGTTGGAGATGATGCTCACGCATGTAAACGTATTGGAAAAGATTCAAGGAGCAAGATCAAGATGAAAGCTCAGAATTTACCTTGACATTATTGTTATATTACCTTAAGATAAAAGTGTTTTTTAAGTGAAAAAAACAGGCTAGGAAAACAGCAAATATATGTGAAAATAAAGTGGGATTAACTGTACTGAATGTCCACTTTAGAGTACTTCAAATTAGCTGTATTAAAAAATTAAAAAAAAAAAATCTTGCAGATAGTAAAATACAAAGTTTATAGTATTTTCCTTTTTGAGTAAACTATTTCTTTTAGACCATCGTGAAACTTAAGCTCAAACTGGTCTAAAATTGTAGTCTTGGGTGTATTTTAATATGAAGCTGAAGGGTGCATCCCTGATAACGATGAGAATATTTTCTCGTACCAGATGTTAGTGTCAGGCTGCAGCAGTGCATTAATGCGGTTCACAATCCAGCTGAAGAGGCGTCCGTACAGGGCTTTAGACATAGCGTCTCTCACATCAGTGGCCTTGTCCACGGTGTTGGTGCGAATGATGGTTTCTCCTCGAGTTACCACGCAGTGGGAGGTCAAAGCTTCCTGAAGCTCCTCAGAGCCGATGCTGAGCAGAGTGGCCGCTGAACACAGCAGATACAGACAGAAGAACTTTTGCCTTTCAAATGTCCATGTCCAGAAATTAACATTCATGAAACATAACATTCGGAAAGTTTAAAAATACTAAATATAAAAGCATCAATAATGAATCCATGTTGAACATATCAACACTGACCAACGGCAACAGTCCAATCAATATATTACCACCATTGATGTCTGCTATCATCGATCAGTGCTTGTTTATGCATGTTGAACATGTTTTGGCCATTGAATGTATGAGAAGTGATATACTGCAATGTGGTGATTGCCAACGTTGTTCTGTTTTTAGTACAAAATGAGTGTGCAAATTTGCTAGGTATTTTTACTGAGCACACAAATTATATATACGTATATATCAAATACATTTTAGTGTGTTTATTTTAAGGCCACATCAGACAATGTAGCGACCTGTAGGCAACAAACTGACCACCTAGCTAACTTCTATCCTAACTCAATAAATAAAAGTGATTATACAGCAGAAAGGTGTATGTAATAATGTATGTAGTTAAGGGTTAGCCAATTAAATGCATTTAAGCTGATTGTTTAATGTGTTATGATATATTTGACATTATTTGCAGCTTTAACATCTCTGGAATTAATCATCTTATTACGGCTCTTACCATTATCTAAGGCCTCAGAGTCGGGCACCTCACTCTTGTCGCTCTGATGTTGGGAGCTGGTGGATGTAAACTCAATATTTCCTGTGTTTAAAATGGCTGATAGAATTCTGTACACAGAGTTCACTTCCTGCATATAAAAAATATAAATCATTGGGGTTGAACTGCCACTTTAATAACTGTAAATGATTAAGAAATATAAATAAGATTTCAAGATGTACCTCTTCTGTGAATCCTATGATACGGAAACAGTCCTGAATGGCATCAAACTGCTCCTTGTAGAGTTTGCTAGAGATGATGTCCTGCATTACTTTACCATTAACACAGTCAATGTATCTGACAGAACAAAGCAGTAGCGTCAATCTCTGATCTCCGTCAGTGATACTGTAGATACATGATTTGGATTTTTATAAGAGTACAATAAACTCCCAAACCTGGGAGCGGTTTTGTTGGGTAGCCTGTATCTCTTGAGGTTGTCTTGGTGGTAAAGACCAGCATAGATGTAGTAAAATATGTGGAAGTTTTTCTCGCCCCTGAAAGATACAATACAAGCTGTTAATAGTCGTCAGTGTTCAAAATGGCCACAGATCTAGGCCCAGTGTTTCCTCACGTGGCCTGTTTGATGACTCTTGATTTCTCCAGAAGATACTCAGAGATCTTAGCACCCATGACGGCCCCTGTAGGTGTAAACTTCATCTCCAGATATTTTCCGAAGCGGCTGGAGTTATCGTTAATGGCTGTGCATGCGTTACCAAACGCCTCCACCAGGGGATTCACCTGAAGAATCTTCTCACGCAGCGTGCGATTATTAGCCTTGACACAGAAACAATAGATGATGTTTAAACAGTGAGAGCCAGATTTTGATCTGTGAATCTTACGGCACAGATGATTAAATCTTTAGAGGGAAAATGGTTAGGAATCTCATAGATCTGTTACTGAAGCATTTCTTAGAACACACAATATGTATGAAGTAAGTTCATAGTAAGTAGTATAAAAGAGGTGAGTACTCAACCTTGCCCAAAAATGTGAGGTGCTGGACGATGAGATGGGCACTCTCAGTTTTACCCGCTCCGCTTTCTCCACTAATAATTATACACTACACAGACAAAAATAACAAAAATATATAAATACTCGTTCCACACAGAAGCACCAATAATATGATGTTTTGTATTTACAGTGGTCACCATTTTGAAGTGGATGAAAAAAAAGTTTTAGGTGTAGGTTTTAGGACAACTTTGAGGAAAGGCTTTGATCCACTTTAAATATTGACTACTATATTTGTATATTGATTAATATTTTTATTTAGTTTTATGTTATTTGTTTTTATTTGCTAGACTTGAAATTGAAGAAAATATATGAAAAGGTTAATCATTGTAGATTTAAAAAAGGTGCTTTAGTGCCACCTTAAAAAAAAAAAAAATCTAAAATTACAAGATTAAAGATAATTATGAGAATAAAGTCGAAATATTACAAGAATAAAGTCTAGAGAATAAAACTTAGAGAATAAAGTCAAATACTATGAGAGTAAAGTCAAAATGTTAATTAATAATATTAATATTAATAATAATTAATAATATAATTTTATATACATATATAAATATATATATATATATATATATCCATTTGCGAATTGGGAGAATCGGGGGATATTCCAAAGTATAATTTTTCTAAATCTGTCAGATGTTTATAGCGAAATGCAAAGAATATGTAGGCTATATTCACACTCTTTGATATGGTGTGACATATTGCTGTATTCACTTAATTTTAAGCAGCATGTGAGTCAATAATTTTTCCGATTACAATAATTAGAGGTTATTTTCAATATAAATTAGGCAATAGCTACTGTTTTTCCATGCTTTCAGGATTAATTATAAAGATAGCTGTAACTAATGTAAAATATATCGTAACACAATAAACTATATGCTTGAATGCATTTGATTGGCTAACCCTTAAATATATACAGTATTACGTATTCTGCTGTATAATCACTCAGTCATGTTTTATTTATTGAGTAGTTAGTTAGGATGGAAGTTAGTTAGGTGGTCAGTTTGTTGCCTACAGGTCGCTACATTGTCTGACGTGGCCTTAAAATAAACACACTAAAATGTATTTGATATATATATATATATATAAATCAAATTTGTGTGCTCAGTAAAAATTCCTTGCAATATTTTTAGTGAACTGAAATTGTGTACTCTGCTGACCCAGGTGAAAAACAAGTGCAGTTCCATAATGTTTTGTGCACTCATTTTGTATTTAATGTGACTAAAAATAATTCTTTAGTACTTCTGATCATCTTAGCTCACACAACTGTGCTATTTTGAGACACCTTGAATTACTATACAAAAAAAAAACTTAAACTAAAATTCACTTTTACTTAACTAACTTTCTTATTATAATTAAAGGCAGTTTTGAATGCTACCATTTTATATCATTTTAAACTGCATTTGAAATAGATTTTTTTTAACACTATACTTTTAGATTAATTGTATGTGTCCTTGCCGAATAAAATATACATTTTTGTGTCTCTCACCAATTCAAATGTTCTATTCCTTTTATTTTTTGTATTCTTTTGATTTCTTATACAGACAACAAAAAGCAACGAAGAAAACGCTTGCTCTAGTCTTTTTCTTAAGATAACAGACTAACATTTATAAGTCCCTTTGGATAAAAACATCTGGTAAATGACTAAATATAAATGTAAATAAACTAGTGTGAAAGGCTATTTAAAGTGAAAACTGGTGAACTCCGCTTGAATATTTAAAGTCTCTGAACCCCATATACTGTATCTTAGATATACTCTGGGTTTTGTTTCAGGGATGAGAGTGCAGACACAAAGAAAGCAGTACCTGGTCTTTGGAGAGAGTGACCATGCTTTGATAGGCTGCATCAGCCGTGGCAAAGATGTGCGGGGGGTTAGTAGAGCGATTCATCCCATGATAAAGCTTGGAGAACTGAGAACAGAGGCACTTTCAGACACCAAACTACATCTTAGTTCTCTCTCTACAAGGATTCAGAAAGTGCCTCACAACACCAAGAGGGAACTACACGTCAGATGGTTTAAACAAAGATAGTCTGATTTAGACAAAAATTATGCTTTAGTAGTCTGATGTTGCTCCTCTCACCTGGGGAGAATAGATGTTGAGGTTCTGGAAAGGGTTAAGTGCTATGAGGATATCCCCCACATATGTGTA
The DNA here is from genome assembly GCA_032359435.1 of Enteromius unitaeniatus. NCBI lineage: Eukaryota > Metazoa > Chordata > Actinopteri > Cypriniformes > Cyprinidae > Enteromius > Enteromius unitaeniatus. Next base: position 132,423 of record JAUMHI010000259.1, on the reverse strand, counting down.
GATCTGCAGCTCCTGATATCGCCTCTGAAGATGTGTAATGATTATTTCCTATGGGGAAAAAAATGCAGGAGATGGAAATGTTTCTTTGTCGTTTGTTTATACAAGATTCACTGAATTCACATCATTTGATTAAATTGTTTCAGATTGAGTTCTGTTACATTTTAAACTCAACATAAAATGTTAACTGCAACTCATTTGACATATTTTGACATATTATTTGGCAAAAATTGTTTACAAATCCTGAAACACAATTTAAAGAAGTAAATAAGTTCAATTTGATTTCATGTTAAATAAAATAAAAATATCCCTGCATGATATAGAAATGAAAAGCAATCATTTAGATTTCAGCTAAATCACCTAAATACCTCATCTAAAACCTCCAGGTTCACCAGATCATCATCAGGACCGCTCTCAATGATCAGAGTTTTGCGAGTATTGATCCGCTCATGCCTGTAAAAGACAATACAGCAATGTTACAGCTTCAATAAACATGAAATACTAAAAAATCAATTCAATCATAAACATGATCTGAAGTGTCATTGATATCTGTAGCACAAATGACCCTAGAGCACAAAAACAGTCACTATTTGTAGCAATAGCCAACAATACATAGTATGGGACAATATTATCAGTCTTTCTTTTACGCCAATATATAGTTTAATAAAAATAACATATATAATATTCTTAACCATAACTATTAGGACTGTTGATAGTGATGCTTGGTAATCATGCCAAAAAGCATGTTAAACATACTTACTATTATAATAACAATAACAAATGATGCCTAATTGGATGCCAGGAACCCTAAACCGAACCCTAATCCTAAACCCAACCATATAGTAAGAACACATAGTTAATTAATATTACCCAGTGCATTAATACACTGCAACAAGAACACCTCAATATAAAGCGCAACCCAAAATCGAAACACCCAGCTTGCCATTCCTGTATGCAGCATCAGGGTGTGATGCAGGTCTATCCTCTGGGGTTTAAAGGCTATTATAGCTGTAGTCAAAGCACTTCATCAGGGTTTGACCCTCTATTGTATTTTTGACCTTTAGATCACGAGGAAGCAGCTGCTCTATTCTCAGCTCTTAAAAGCCATCGGGCCCCAGGGACATGACAGCGTACAGACACGATACACTGCGCTTTATGTGTGTGTGGCTGTGTTTCTGTGTTCCCTCACTCTGTAATCACTTCACTGATATTTGCCATCAGTGACTAAACAGAGAGAGCACAGCCAAGCTTATAATCTCATTACGGCTCTCTCACTGTCACTATCAGGCTAGCAGATTATATGTGGCCTGGGGAATAAGTGGCTACAATCTGGCAACCCTCTGACTGTTTATTCACAATTACAGAGCGTACCAGCCCCCCACTTTCTCAGAACAAGTTCAGTTTGTTTTCACAGACACCCAAGAACAAGAGTAGTTAATATCCTGCCCTGATCTGTGTGTCTCAGTAAAGTGGAAACGCACTTAGTTCATCAGGGACTGTGAATCCTCATTTAACCCTGAATCAGAGAGATGGTGGTGACAGGGTTAAGAGTACTAATGCCTCAGATGTATTTTAGTACAGAAATAAATCGCCCAAGCAACACAAACATAACATAACCCCAAATATAGAATGTAAGTGAAAAAGTGGTTTATTTGCCATGTATATTATTATTTTCATTTATTTAAAGGGCATTTTTATGTTGGTCTAAAAATCTTAAAATCATGGATTAAACCAGTTTTGTTCAGTTTATCTTAATGTAAATAACACTCACTTTATATGATACATATTTGAAATAATCATCACAATAAACACTAGGCCTTTCAAAGTTGTCTTAAATACAATAAAATATTGAAAAAAAAAATCAGCTTTTGTTTATGATGAAATTAAGTTGTAAAAGTGAAAACATTAAGTTCACCCCTTTCCGTATTTTCTGAAACTTGGGGAAAATTTGTATCGTAAACATACAAAACAAATGCTATGTCGTGAAATGTAACCATCAAAGAATCCTGGAAAACAATTAAGCACGACTGTTTTCAACGTCAATAAGGATCAGAAATTCTTCTTTATTTGCATATCAGCATATAAAACTGATTTCTGATCATGTGATACTAAATATTGGCGTAACAATGCTAAATATTTAGCTCCGGTCACAGCAATATATTACATCTTCAAATACATTTGATATATTACTGCTGTCAAATGACTAATCGTAATTTAATTGCATTTAAAGAAACCTTTTTGTTTACATATGTATGTTACTATAAGTGTGTGTGAGTGTGTGTGTGTGTGTGTGTGTGTGTGTGTGTGTGTTTATTATAAATACACATGCATGTATATATTTCAGAAAAACATGCTGTTTATATATTAAATATATTAATTTAGAATAATTAATAATAATTTATATGATATATACATGTATATACATGTAAATATTTTCGAAATATATACTGTATACTGTGTGTGAATTTATATATACATAATATACAGAACCCACATATATCATGCAAACAAAAACTTTTATTTTGTACGCGATTAATCATGATTATAATTGTTTGACAACACTATATATTTATACTGTTTGTATATATACATATATATATATATATATATATATGTATGTATGTGTATGTGTGTGTGTGTGTGTGTGGTCTTGTGACAAAAAAACTATGAAAATCATTTACAAATGGTACTATTCATCTTACTAGGTTTTTAAACGAATCATGCTGTTTTTCATGTGGCCAGTTTTTGTCAAGTTTTAGAATAAAGTAAACAAAAATATTTTACATTGTTCAATACTTTTAGACAAATCTAAAGGCCAAATTCAGTTAATTTTATACCTCAACTATTGAGAATACTATAAGAAGGAGGTCATTTAAATTCACAAGGCCTGCAACAACATTTTGTAGGATCTAAACAAACATTTTCAAGGAGAATCCAGACGGAACTCTTTCTTTCATTACATGTAGCATCTATAACAGCATCAGAAACATCCATCTGACTACTACAGTGCAGAAGTGATGCCTTCCGACTGAATCTAATGCTCCTGAACGCCAGCTTCTCAGGACAACCCGAGGAGCTTCATTCCTCAACAGATAACACTGCCATCTGCTGGAAAAAGGAAAGCCTCCAGTGATAGATGACACAGTAATATAAAAACTCATAACCCACATGCTGCGATTCATATATTTCTAGACTGTCACGACAGCAAGTCTCACTGTTTCACATTTAGGCATGATAAATCCACCGCGACAGTTCTGCATCTATAGAGGACAGTGATAAACGCAAGCCAAGTGCCTCACAGTGACCGCTGTCATGGTCAAGGCTGCCAGATCTTTGATCTGACCCTGAGACGAATTAGAAAGCACTTCAAAATGACAATCTATGATTGGCAGGCTATTATTAACCTAAAAAAATAATACTTCTGTTTATAATCATTTAGAATCTCAAGCTGCATTTAACGGTCAGTTCTTTTTAAGCTTAAATACAATGTATTTTTGAATTAATGCATTAATTCTCTAGTAATGACTGACATCATTGCACGTTTTTGAGGGCTTTGTAAAGAATTGGCTAGTAATTATTTAGGTGATACTACATCCTTCTAAAGCAATTACCAATTTTTGGATCAGTATTCTAAAATGAAGAGCGTGATAGCTCCCTAAAAATGACTGAAATCATTGTAAACGTTTTTGTAAGATACCTTTTGCTAGATTTAGCAACACTTCTACAGTACTAGTGATCTTTACTTTTAAATTCTAATTCATTCAGAAGAATGTTGTAACACTTAAGTCATTGCCATCCAAATCTGTACATATATCTCAAAAGCTTACAATGATGTCAGGCCAATATTAGGGAGCTGCTATGTTTTTCACTTTAGAATACTGATTCAAGCAATTACTATGTCCTTTAGGAAAGGAAAGATTTGCTAAAACTTGAGTCAATAGTAGCGACTCACCACTCACTTTACAATTAATTTTACATTATCCACAATACAAATTAATTATGAACCTGTATACTATAGTTCTTAGAAGTTCTCCAGGACATAAAGAACTACTTTATTTATTTTTAATAAAAAAATGGTTATTGATTAGCTAATAGTGAACTGCCAGCTACAACTGAGCAATATTACACTCTAAAATGCTGGGTTAAAAACAACCCACTGCTATGTAAAATATGGACAAATTCAGCGTTTGGATTGTTTTGTATTGTATTGTTTGTACCTGGTCTTGGTCCTGCTGCCCACATCATGTTGCTCGCAGATGAGGACTGACAGCTGCTGTCGGAGCGATGTGTCTTTCCCATGAGCCTGTTTAATGAATGGATGCTCCAGCAGATGCGTCACTGATGGACGTGTCTCAAAATCCTTTATCAAACACCTGCAGATTGGAGAAGGGATGAAGGGGGAAATATAAGAGGAGACAAACAGAAAGCAGAGAAGCATGCAAAATCAGAAATGACACACACAGTAGCAGTTTTCATATAATGACAATGCGAAAAATGATTAATAAATGGAAAGCAAACAAATAAAAAGCCTTGCATTATCATGCAAAGGTCTTCAGCGAGGTTAAGTATGTCACCTGTACATCGTCATATGACTCCAGTTTCTGACACGATGACCAAGAAGCTCTGTTAGGTCTGAACTGAACATCTCTCTCTCTCTCTCTCTGTATCTCATTCTTTCTCTCTCATCACCATAGTATCCGGTGTAAACTGTCTTATCGCGTGTCTACAGGCCTGTCTCTGTTGTTCTGGACTACAGGCATGCAAGTGTCCTCCGGCTATGGAGACTATGGTTACCTGTTGATCATGTCTTACGACACCTTTTGCATATTTCTTTATGATCGGTATGTGATATGTAACGATGGCCACTTTTAGTGTACATCAAAGTGTAAGCATATTCAAAAAGTGCACTTTGTAATAATGGCGAATTAAGTTTTACTTGAAGGTACTTTTTGAAATGTGATTTAATAATATTTATTGTGCTATGAAGAAACTCACACATGTGTTGACAACATACTGCGCTAACGCACAACTGCATCACACAATCATAATTAATTATAATTACTTTAAGTTGGTTAAAAAAAGCACTTTAAAGTTAAGGTAAGTGTATTTAACATGCAGGCAAGTACTCCTTTAGTGTACTTCTATCCTGACTTTCTCCATTCCTCCTCATCTGTCTAGTTTTTTTTTTTTCTTGTTTCTCAGTTTTTTGGAAAGTGAAGCACTAAGCACAGTGTCTGTCTAAATCTCAGTGGCCTGCTTTACTTTCTACTGAAACTGCGTCTGTGCTGAGACCAGCCCCTCTAGAGTCTAGACCCCATTAAACTCAGTAGATTAGGCCCAGGGGTCTGTCATTAGCGCTCTGCGTGGCTGAGGCTCTGAGCAGCAGGCAGCTCTGATAGCAGAGCACAGGCCATTCAGCCGCACAATTACACACACATTCATAACACAGCAAACAGCGTGCTGTTATAGTACACACACAGGCAGAGAACAAGCAGCTGGGCCCTCGTGATAACATTGTGTCCCTGTACACCACACACACACTGACAGGATTTACTCAGCAGTATTATTTCTGATCTAATGGCTCTCAAAACACTATTTTTTAGTGTGATGTTTACAAAAACCCTCATCTAGGCCGAAGCTGATTTATTATACTAAACACAAACGCTGAGCAATGCATTTCAATTTTTCCTGCTAATATATGTGTTTTTTCCCAGCTTTATTTAATTAATGACCACATCACAATTAGACGAGATTTATGCAGATGAATACAGATGATCTGAATAGTGACACAGAAGCGTGTAGGTTGTGGACAGCAAAGCATCTTCAGCTCAGTAAATACTCCTCATAACATAAGCACACACAAATGAGCTCTTCAGCGGTTCTTTGTGGAAGTTGAGGTGGTTCTGCCTCATAAACAAAATGGTATTGATTTGCATAAATTGACTTTGGCATGTAAATGCTATGAAATAGGTAGGATTAGTGTTGTGGGGTAGATGTGCATCATATGCATGTGAAAACTGTGCATTATATGCATGCCAAAGTAAATTTGTGCATATCACCACTAGTTTTGTGTTTTTATTCGGTGTACTATTGATACTTTTACGAGACTTTATAATCTGAAAGGGCACTGTGTGTAAAGTTGTTGTCTCCCAAAAAAAAGAGTCGACTCTGAATCATTGAAATGAGTTGTGTTTGAGCCATTTCAGGTTGACATCAACAATCACCACAGATTAGTATTACACAAAAAGGGTTTTGGAAAAAATTAAGCATTGAGCAAGTAATAAAATAATTTTGTAATTATTTAATATTAAAGTATTTTATTAAAAATAAAGTAAATTTCCTGTCTTTTAGGTTTGCAGGATATTATGTAGTTCTCATATATTTGTGTTTCTGGTGCAGTTTTGCCATGCCTGCTATTCAACATACATACATACAGACTTATTTTGTTTCCCTTCTCAAAGCACACGAGGCTCAGTATATATTATACCTGTGGCAGGTTGCATTAACTGTTTAGTCTTAACCTGCTAACTTTTACTCCAGGTTTCACAGACAAGGCTTAAGCTTAGTCCTAGTCTAAAATGTAAATCTGAGCAATGTGCACCGATTGATCTTAAAACACGCACGCCGGTAAAGTTTTTTTCTTTTAAGGCAAGTTTTAAAAAACTACTTAAATGTTGAACAATAATTGTTCACACTAGCAGCGACTACTGAATGCTGCCAGAGGCTGGTGATGAGGTCGCTAGTGGGCGATCTCATTACTGGCTGCTTAGTAAAGTCCTTGTTGACAGCGAATCAGGTTTCTTGCCGCTAAATACAAAAATTTTGGAGACAAAAGACTGAATATAATATAACGTACACTGAGTCTATACATTTTTCCTCCATCACTGCTGGAGCTGAAAAGAGAATGAGCACTATCGTCTTCTTTCCTATTGGCTGTCGCTCCAGAAAGTCGCTCATCATTTGAATAAAGTTGAGAGATTCTGAACTTTGTAGCGTTGCTGGACATGCCCACATCCAGTCGCCAACGGTCGCTGCCGGCTGCTGTCGCTGGAAATCGCTAACTCTCCATTGAAATGAATGGGATTGCATCGCTTTGTCGCTGCATGTCGCGTGCAGTGTGAACGGGGATTGAGGCCTAATCCTGTCATAAACCCTGTCTATGAAACCAGGTCATAGTCATCAAGTTTTTAAAAGCAGTTACACAAAAAGCTAGATTGGTCTAATCTTAATGTAGACTGTTTACGTCTAAATTATTGGTGGGGCGTTATCGGTATTAACATGCTGTGTTAACCCGAGACTCTTATCACGCGATAAAAAAAATTGGGTTGGGAGCTGGGTCTATACTACGCAAGCTATGATGACTTTCACCTTGATATTTTAGCGCGGATGTATACCTAGCCGAATTGCACTGTAGCCCTATTCGGACGGGACTAGTTTTCTAAACAACAGTACGTGTGAGCTTTCGATTCTTATCAACTTTCGTCCGTGATGTACCATTTCGGACGGGACTAACACCTCTGTGTTTATTACTGAGGTGAGAGGGTCTGTTTTGTAGATCTGGGCGAGATCACAGAGATCACACGCTCTGTATGCATGCATTGCTATAGTCATTCAGATTGATTACAATTAGTACAATCACAAATACCATGGTAAATAGGGGTGGGAGAAAAAAATCAATGCAACGCTTTTCTCTGTTCATCGATTCGGAATATTTCATAATCAATGTTTTTCCCACATATGGCACATGTGCGCGCTGGAGACGCACATAGCTTCACTGCACAGAATTTGTGCTGAGACACGTGCACGTTGCTTGACAGTGTGTGCTTCCATCCGTCGTGTTTTACTTTAGATATTCTTTAGATTTGTTTTTTTATATACTGTTTGGAATGCATTGGTATTAGATGCACGAAACCTGCGCACTGACAGATTTTGTCACTGACAGTCAGCTTTGTGTTTGTTTGTCCTGAAGCAGTTGATCGCGGCTGTGGTTAAATGCACTTGCATTTTCAAATGCTTTTATACACAATTATTATTGTTTTCAGAGCAGAGCAAAACATCTGATATATCGAAAGAGATCTGTGCATTAGTCTGAATAGAGCCTGTTAAAGCTGCCACTGTCTATGATCTTATCATTTATAGTCAAGCAGCAATAATGCAGAGGGAAAAAAGAGAAAAATCTGTAAACTTTCGTATACTCAAAGAGCACTTTTTAAATTAAGTAATAGTTTCAAAAGAGTAGCCTGTTTATATAATGATAAAAAAATATGAAGATAAAATTTGCACAAAATAAATTTGATTTAAAGTGTAGCCATGTGCAGTAATACTGAAGGAGAATGTGATATTCTTCTGCTTTTACAGAAAAGGCTTAAGCTAGTCACAGACTAAAATGCATGTTTGAACTGCTTCAACTGAAAATATCTTGCTCCGACATATCTTAACATTTTGTAAAATATGCATTAATATCTTAATTTAACTAAGGCCTAGTCCTAGCTTAAGCTGAGCCAAGTTTGTGAAACTGGGCAGTTGTGTTGATAATAATAATCTCATTGCATTGAATTGTGAAAAACAAGATTCACACCCCTACTTTTAAGATGGCAGTACTGAAACACAGATATTCTAAATATAATAGGGCTTTACTTCTAGTCATTATTTAGGTAGCACACATATTCTGAAAGCCTTTGGCAGAATTCAAATGAGCCATTTTAATCTAGATTCATTTCAAAATTAATCTAGATTAATCTAGATATTTTTTTTTAAATCTATGCATGCCCTTAGTCTAAATACAACCACTAGCTATCAAACTATTTGTTAAAACATAGAGGCTATATATGCATGTTCAATTTTATGACTTGTTTGAACCTTTCTCTTGGAGTTTAATGAAGTGAAGCCGAATTCTCTTTGCTTTACTCCATAATTAGCTACCACATAAAAACTAAACAAAACACTATTTTCTTTTAGAACCACTTTAGAGTTTCCATAATTAATTCTGCAATTTCCTTTTTATCTCTGTGCTTTATTCAGGAAAAATTGTGTCAAAGCTGCTTCACAAAGGTAATTTGTCTTGATTTACTTTACCATGGAAACACTATTCACTATCCCCTTGTTATTGAATACTTTGGATGACAGAACGGAGTAAAAGATGTCTGCCACATCCGTCAAACTAAAGCAATTATTTTACCTAACACAAATCAAAGTGCACCTTTAACTGTTAAACTGTTCAGTGACAGAAGACATCTCAATTTGGAGTGTAACTTCAAAGCTTTTTAGGTAACACTTTATTTTAAGGTGTGATTTACCTAATATGTACCTAGTAGTAGCCATTGTACATTGTACTTACACAAAATAAAATGTACTTATCATGTAACTAAGTCATGGAATAGCCTGTGTTTACCGTTTGTAATTATGTAGATGTAACCGACAGCTACTGTTACACATACGTTACAGACCAAGTCTGTTACACTTAAGTACAATCTTAATACACTTTTTTTTAAAGTAGCTTATGCCTGTGTGAAGGCCTGTTCACACCGGGACGAATCTCACCGACGTTTAACGCGCCGTGACTAAACAATGTGAGTGTACACACCGACGCGCAAAACGCCAGGCGTAAAAGCGTGATTTTTTAAAAAACGCCTTGGACTCGTTTTTTTTTTTTTTTTTTGACGCGCCGCGTTAAAAACTGACCGACCAGTGAGATTAATGCTTTTGTTCATGCTAACGCTACATTTGTTAGTTACAAAACGCTAACGAAATGTTAGTCACATGGTACAGGTAAGTACATTTTGTTTTATGTAAGTAAAACTGCTACTACTAAGTACTAACTAGGTAATTACTCTGTATTATGGACACCTTAAAATAAAGTGTTACTGCATTCTAATCCAGACACTAATATAGTCAACAGCGCTTCAAAATTTAATGACGCATCCATTAAATTTACGAACTGAGAAAATGAACAGAGGGTGTTAGTTAAAATGGTATAAGCTTACAGTCATACTACACAGAGTCTGTTGAAGTTACTTGTGGTTAAGCGTCTTGTTCAAGGGCACAATGGTGCTAGTTAATGACTCAACCATTGAAACAACCAACCTTGAATTTTACCCACAGCACCAAGCAGCCATGTGTGTGGCAGACTGTACACTCAGGAGCACTTAAAGAGCACTCAGGATAAAATCCCACCAGCGCACAGAAACACACACAAACACACTTAATGAATATGACTGCATCTGTGCTTTTAATTCATCACGAGCGGCCAGCAGACCTGCCACACTGACAAATGAACAACTAACACAAATAAATGAGTCAATTAGCATTCACAGCCCTCCTGCCGCGCACACAACATCCCTCTCTCTGATGTTTTCATTCTCAATAATGGAATAATAATCTGGGTTCTTCATTGCTTTTGAATGTACAGACACACACAGAGAGAGAGAGAGAGAGCCGGGCCTCTTTTATTTACAGTCTGACAGGAATTAAACCTTATACATGTGAGAGCTGTTCGTGGAAAAATTCTCACTGCGTGTTTGGCTTATATAGACACAGACAGAATTGGTCCCGTCAAGTGACATTAGGGGTGAAGCCACTGACAGGATGGAGGTACGACACCACAAAAAGGATCTGTGACATCTCCTACAACGAACATTAAACTTATTTCAAGAGAAGTCATGATCAGAAATGCTAGAGATTTCTTCTATATGTCATAAACTCCTGCACTCTAGTCCTTCGCTCGCGAAATTCATCTGATAAGTTGCCTTTGCAATGATTAACACTGGTTGCACTGCTTTCTTTTATTTTTTTATTTATGTAAAGCCCTGACAAAAGTGTGAATATATGCAATTTACAATGTAGAAACATACTCCTACTGAATTTCTTTCAGAGAGAGCACAGCAACAGCAACTTACACTTACAACTTAAAACAACAACAAAAGCTTGACTTGAATTAAGAAGTAAAACACAATGCTAGTGCCAGTATGAGTTTGTTCTGTACTCACTGAGCGATGAAGTGACAGAAGCTTCTGCACCAGTGCTCCGGCTGGCGGAGGGTAGGAGACGGGTTACTGCAGATAAAACACAAAGACACAAGACACGTGAATGAGATCACACTGGCCACATTCAGGCAGGGTAAACAAAATACAAAGCTAAAGGGACAACTGTGTTTATTCAGAACAAATGTGTGTTCAAATTCATCTCCCTGCACAAAGAAAAGTAGAAAACACAACCGCTTCATTCAGGTACAGACCTGTGCAGCTGTTCTAGAAATCAAATACTGCAGTTTACTCTAAAATCAATATGTTCTCTTACCTTCTCTTTATATTTTAATCATCAACATCTTCCTAAACTTTCTCACATTAAAGTGCCCCTACTATAGATTTTTGAGAATGGTCTTTCATGCAGTGTGTAACACAGCTCTAAGTGAATGAAAATATCCTGCAAAGTTTTCAATCTGAAAGTGCACAAGTTATTGTCTCTCAAAAGAAAGAGTCAACAACAAAAAAATAATAATAAAAACAATCACTGAATCATTGAAACAAGTCATTTTTTAAATGAATGTTGAAGTCAATATGGACCATTAACATATTGCCCGCCCACTTGTTTTCTTCTGGTGTTAGTCTGAATGAAAATGTAAATTCATTTTTTACCACTAAGTGTCGCTTTTGGTGCGTTTAAATAGTAACTCTGTACATAAAGCTGGACTGCACTCACAAACACTAAGACATTACAGGCATGAGGAAATGAAATGACCAACCAAACAATCACAGCAGATTAGCCTCAAGCAAAGGAGAGGTTTGCAAAAATGAATCATTGAGAGAATCATTTGGTAGTCACTGAACAAGTAAGGTCAAAATAAATGCATATTATAAGAAAATGGAAGTGTTTTTTGACCTTGCATGCATGTCAGCCCGATGTTGGGGACTTCCAATACCAATATATGAACATCTAATTACCCATAGGAGCACTTTAATTGCGGACATCAGGTTATACAGTGTTTGGTTTAGCAATTATGTCTCGCAGAGTTATTGTACTGTCAGTATAATAATATAAATGTATTATTTTATTTTTTAACATATTACTACTATTACTATTATAGCTTAATATTTTGATGTTTTATTTTCCATTTAATTTTGGTTTACATTTTTTTATTAATAGTTGTCATTTTAAATGTCTTTATGTACAATACTTCATGTTTAATATGTTTAAGATGTCTCTAAAGATATTATTTATTATTATGGGATGCCTTATACCGGCAGTAAATTCCTTGTATGTTATGGATATCTGGCCAATAAATCCTGATTTGAATTGAATGTTTTTTTTATTTTTTAATGGTTAATTTTTTGGTTTTATTTTAGTTTTAATTACAATTTTATTTTGTTTTGTTTTAATTACTTTTGTACTTAAATGTTATGGATGAAAAGAGAATGTGAAGAAAAAAATAATTTGTTTTAGAATTGTTAAAATTATGAATTTTAAAGTTGCTGGTTTTCAATGATAAGGATAAGTTGTTTAATAAATACATCAAGAAATTAAAAAAAAAAATCACTGTACAGTAGAACATATATTTATGAGAACTATGCAACCTTTTTGTTGAAGTTTTTCATTTCCATTTCTGCATGCCTGTTTGAGTGACAGTAATGACTGAAGTACGTCAAACCCCACAAGCCCCCAGCACTTGACAGTTTTTTTACTGCAGAGAGGCAGTAAAAACTTAAGCAAGTCTTGAGCTCTTCAGTAGAGCAGCTCGTATCTCAGAAGAGCTGCTGTATATCTCGGTGAGGTGGAGTTGTAAGTGTTTAAGTCTTTAAGGCGCAGACTGTGGGACTGCCAGGGCTGTGTCGGCCCGCTGTTGGATGACAAACGAGCCGCCCTGCAGAGTGTCTGGCAGGCAACATCTGTCCGCAGAGCTGCCGAGTTATGAGAGCGAATAATCCCTCTGTCAGCTACACTCAGACAGAGCCATCTATTAACTCACACACACACTTTCACACGCCCATATATTAGCACACACACTGTCAGAGCCTCATTTATTAACACACAAGCAGCTCGGTGGCTGTAATGCTGCAAGGCCAAAACCTCTGGCACAGTGTTAGGCCATCAAAGAAAACATCATTTTTAAGAGCAACATGCTGGAAAATGTCTTCCTGAACAACATACAGTGCATTACAGTCTCAGGATGTTCACTGGAAACATTTGAACTCTAAAAAGTGTATTAGTGTAAATTGATTCATTCAAACACTTGTGAAATAGATGTGTGCTTACTGAGCGACACTATTGTGTATTTCTTAAATCATAAAAGGTACGTTTTAAAAACTGTACTTGCATTCATATTATATTAAAGAAATAAAGTATACTTAAGTGAACATACAGAGTACATACGATGCACTTTTTATGACTATGTTTAAACACCAAGGTTATTTTAAAATTTGCACTTTGTAATGTATTACATGCATTACATGTGTTTTTTTCCTGTTTATGTACAGTTTAAATCATTTTTAATATACATTTTATCATGCTTTCAAGTGCTTCATAGAAGTACTTATTATATTGCATAGTATTTTTTTATTGCTTTAAATTTTTTTTTAAGAAAATATCAGAGTACCCTTTTTAATGCATGCTTATTTGTTTTCACTTTTGGTGTGAAAAGGGCCTTTACAGTTGAAAAAATTATAAATTCATTGCTTTCTATAAAACACCTAAGCATTGCAAAAAGGCACTTTTTTGTGGAGTAGTGTTATAATGTAATGCATTACTTTCTCAACACCGCTGTAATTATTTACTGAATGACAACAGAATAGATATGCTCAATGCTCATGTGCCAGTTAAAACTCTGGACAGGAAGAGAAACAGCAATATATTCACTATATTCACGATTTATCTCTGCGTGCTGGGATGTTGTTAGGCAAATACGAATGTGGAGATCGCATTTTTTACATTTATATTCCCTCTACTTCTGCTTCAAGATCTCCTTATTTTCTTTCCTCAATGACTCTTAATCTAGTTTTGGTTTGATTGAAGTCCCAAAAGGATATAAAGAGATGTAAAGAGCAGTGCAGGTCGAAGGACAGACATACTACTTAAAAACACATCTTCTCTGTCTTTCATCAGAAACTATCACCAAGAACAAAGTGTCAGGCATATAAACCAACCCCTGTTAAACACAGTTTTCTTTTTTCCATGGTAATCTGTCATTCTGCGCTGCTCTAAGTCACTGAGTGCTTTGATAGATATTTATACAGGCCGTCCTCTCTGAAGAACACATCAAAGGAAAATAACCGACTCCTTCAATGCAAAATATAATGCGTGCCTGCAGCCACGCGCTCGCCTTGATGTTGCAGTGCTGTAGAGAGCTGCTTATACACAACAAAGTGAAAGCAACGTCGCTGATGGCGCTGCTATTGTGCTGGGTAAATTCTGCCATGGTATTCTCCCTCATTGGCTGTTCGTCAGCACAGGCGAACTGGATGTAAACACGCTTGGTTTATTCTAATCTATCCGCAGAGCCATTAAACTTTGACTGGCAAACAGTCACGCTTTCAGCCAAGTTACTCACAACATTGGTTTGTTATGCCTTAGATGAGCTAGACACAGAACGGGGGAGGGAGAGATAGACTGATTTGTATACATAAATGTAAAGGCCTGTTCACACCAAGCACAATAACTATAAATATAATGATAACGATAACTATATTTGCATCCACGCCAGTGAACGATATCGCTTGTTTATTATAAGATCAAGCATGTCTGCCGCTTTAAATTCTGAAGCGCGTGATAGCAGGATCGATACTGACTGGCTGTAAATGTTTGTATTGTTCATCAGCTGAAAATTCTGTCATCCTTTACTCACCCTTGAGTTCCAAACCTGTATTAAATTTCATTGTTCTGCTGAACACAAAGGAAGATATTCTGAAAAAAGTTTGTAACCAGGCTGTTGTTTGTCACAATTGACTTTCCTAGTAGGGAAAAAAATACTATAGTTAGAGTACAAACCTTTTTCAAAATATCTTTATGTTCTTTTTCATAATATCTTTAGATATGTTCTTGAGATGGAAAAGAGCAGTTTTTTTACAGATACTTGAAACATGGCTTTCAAATGAAAGATTGTTATCAAACAGCACACTTAGGTTCCTAACTGATGAAGAATTTAAAGAGCAGTCATAAAGTGTTAGACAGTGGTCTAGATTATGATATGTGTGGTTTTTAGGTCAGATATTAACAGCTCTGTTTTGTCAGAATTTAACAGTAAGAAGTTGCATGACATCCAATTTTTTATATCAGCTATGCATTCCGTTCAATTTTCAATTTGGTGTGTTTCACCTGGCTGAGAAGAAATATATAGCTGAGTATCATCAGCATAACAGTGAAAGCTAGCACCATGTTTCCGGATAGTATCTCCCAAGGGTAACATGTAAAGCGTAAAAAGTAACAGCCCTAGTACTGAGCCTTGAGGTACTCCATATTGCACTTGTGATCGATATGATACGTCCTCATTCACTGCTACAAACTGATAGTGGTCAGATAAATATGATTTGAACCATGCTAAGGCACTTCCACTAATGCCAATAGAGTTTTCTAGTTTATTCAAGAGAATGTTATGGTCAATAGTGTTGAACGCAGCACTGAGATCCAATAGCACTAATAATGAGATCCAACCACGATTAGATGATAGACACAGATCATTTGTAACTCTAATTAGAACAGTCTAAGTACTATGATATGGTCTAAATCGTGACTGGAAATCCTCAGAGATACCATTTTTCTCTAAGAAAGAATACAATTGTGAGGATACTACCTTTTCTAGTATCTTTGACAGAAAAGGTAGATTTGAGATAGGTTTGTAATTAACTAAATCTTTGGGGTCAAGTTGCGTTTTTTTACAGAGAGGATTAATAACAGCCAGTTTGAAGGCTTTGGGGACATATCCTAATGAAAATTATGAATTAATAATAGACAAAAGAGGATCTATGACTGGAAGCAGCTCTTTTTAATAGTTTAGGTGGAATAGGGTCTAACAGCATGTTGGCTTAGATGACTTAACAAGTTTATACAATTCTTCCTCTCCTATGGTAGAGAATGAATGGAATTTTTCCTTAGGGGATCTACATTGCATTACACCACAGCTAGCTCAGGCTAGATTCCCAGAGATTCCCAGTAAATATAAATGATTTAGCCTTAATTACAAACCCAGGAGTCCTTGTACTGTATGCGTTAGTGAGAAAAGTGTATTAGCTTGAGCTGAAATAATGGCATTCAGGTTGGGAAATGTGCAGCCTTGTGTATAAACAGCTCATGTCCTTCATCAGGAGTCAAACATTTGGCACTGACAGGCTGCGATCGCTCCACGCTCCTCGTAATCTCTCTGTCTGAGAGCGGGCTGATGGTGGGAATGCCAGCCCGGACAGATGACATGTTAACAGAATCATTTCATGCCCCAGTGCACACACCAGCACTGATTTGTTCACCCGCTGCCGTACTAAAGGTCCCACGCATCTGATTTATGCGCCCCGGCCCAAATATCTAATTTCATTTGAAAAAAAAAAGAAAGAAAAGGAGGGTAGAAGCAAGAGATAGAGGGGGAGAGACAGGTGGGTGAAAAAGTAGAGGGAGCACATCATTTTAAAGCACGTCATGACCGTGTAGATACTATACATGATTATTGCACTCAGGCATAAACTACAAGACAAATGGGCCAGCAAAGGCAAGTGCACAGCATTCTAACATGATCATTTCTCATATCCAGCATTCATAATCGAAACATCAAGCGGCATTAAAGCACCTTTATGCTACCCAGGCTCACTTAAAATACGTGCATACGGATAAAGGTGCTTCACAATGCTACAGAAGAAACTTTTTTGTTTAAATGGTTCCATAAAGAACCTTCTGTTTCACAAAAGGTTCTTTGTGGTGAAAGTAACAGGCAGTAATGCTCATAAGTGTTAAACCACCCAAAAGAGCTAGTGCAATATACTGTATATACATTTGTTTTTATTTTTTTGAAATAATTTCCCTGGCTGGTATTATGTAGAGCCCTTTGAAGCTGCAGTTTGGATCTTCAACCCATTGGCCACCATGCCCACTATATAGGGAAAAACCTTGGAATGTTTTTCTCAAAAACTGAAGAAAAGGAAATACATGAATATCTTGGATGGCATGGGGGGTAAGTAATCAGGAAATTTTCATTCTGGAATTATCTGGTCTTTTATCTATAATTACAACAGTAGCATTTCAATTTTCTCTATCTTGAAAAGTAGGGATTATGTAGCATAATGTATATCACTTAATGGCCCAGTTTCATAGACACAGTTTAGCCTAGTCCAGGATTAGGCCATAGGTCATATTTTTAAAAACATGCCTTAGAAAAAAGCATTACTGATATGCATCTTAAGACAAAACAAAGACACTGACATGTTTTAAGATCAGTCAGTACAAGATTCTTTTAATTGAAACAGTTTATGCATTTAATCTAAGACTAAGCTTAAGCCTCGTCTGTGAAACTATTTTAAAATTACTGTATTCTATTTCACTGAGTTACGCAGCCTCTCTTTAAGAGTAAACAAACAGCTGCGTTGTCAGTGTCCCAACCGCGAGCGGCCCATCCCCTGCAGGCCTGGAGAGGGGCAGATAACATGAGTGTCAGCCTCATCTAAATGACAATAGGGAAGGGAGGATGGCTCATCACAAATGCAAATTGTAATCAAAGGACATAATTGCAATGCATTCTGGGTGATAACAGTGAGATCATAAAGATGGCAAAAGGTCAGGTTCTCATCAAAGCTTATACAGTTTATCGTTACACAGAATATTGAGACACGTGAGATCCCCCGATTCTGTGACGATAAAACAGTCGCGCTAAATGAGGGTGAACTGTGAAATCACCAGGCATGACAAAAAGCCCAATAGAATATTAAACAGAGTTAGACGGGTATCATATGCATACCAACAATTTTTGTATCATATGCACACAAAAACTGTTTTATATGCATGCCAAACGTGTGTTTAAAATATACGCCAAAGTCCATTTTTGCATATCAATAAGATATTTTTTTGTTTTTATTGGTGCAATATTTATGCACATTTTCATGAGGCCGGGCTGAACACTGGCAATCACAAAACTAATCCCTTAAAGAAATGTTCACAGTATTAATAATACAACCAGCTCATCAAACCAAACGTTTGCACATACAGCTATTCAGTATTCAGCAACTTGGCACAGCCATGATGCAATAAACATATTAGCCAACATAGAGGCCATTTGCATATAGAAGTCCCCTTAAAGGGGTCATATGATGTTGCTAAAAAGAAGTCTACCCACAGTAGGCAAGAAACAATGTGAAACCAGAGTTGTATGTTCAAATTCACTGTACTCATACAGTAGGCATGAAATCTCCAAATGACCTAAAATACACATTCAATGAACACTTTACCATCCCACGACCACAAAAAGGATTTGACAAAGGTAGTGGATTCAGATTACATTCTTTCTACACAATTAAACTACACAAAGCATACTAGTTACACTAGATCATAAAACCAGTCATAAGCAGCACTGGTAGCAATAGCCAACAATACATTGTATGGGTTAAAATGATGCAAAAAACATTGAAGATCATGTTCCATGAAGATATATATCAAATATATCAAAACTTACTTTTGGTTAGTAATATGCACTGATAAGGACTTCATTTGGATAAATTTAAAATTAATTGTCTGCACCCTCAAATTCCAAATTTTCAAATAGATGTCCAAATAGTGCCCTATGATCAAATCATATATCAATGGAAAGCTTAAGGTCACTTTCTGATACAAGTATTTTCATTGGTTGCTTGATTATCCAATCTTCTCTCAGTGAGTGACGTCACTCTCAGTCATGGTGAATGGGGAGTATGAGGAATGTCCTATCTGTCCTTCTCTCTTTCACTCTATTCTCATTCCGGTTTTCCAATTTTCCTCAATCTCTCTGGTCTATCTCCATTTTCATCTGTTCCTCCCTCTATTTCCTCGGGCTCACTCCCAGAGCAAACTGTATTGAGTGCGGTGTGAGTTTATCTCCCCCTGCTGTCTTACCGTGGTATTTTGAAGAGTGCTTTGACAGGGTGCATCTCAGCCAGGGGAGGGTCTCCGTCCGCCAGCTCTATGGCAGTGATGCCCAGAGACCACACATCACAGCGGGCGTCGTACGAGTAGTCATACTGCTGCTCACACGCTATCACCTGCACACAGAGAAACACACACACTATCATCTACACTGACAACAGCAAACAAACAAAAACTAAATAAGATGAGATCTCAACTGCTCTCAGATCTGTCAAGATACTAGAGTATGCTATCAGTTAGTGAGCTTAATATGAGTTCAAACATGTTTTATAAAATTTTATTAGGAGTTATACAACCTATATTAATTAGCTCTACTGACTCATTTGTGTCTATTTTTATATCCCCAAAGGAACTTTAGTAAAAGCCTAATAATTGATAACTTCAGGATATTTCAACTGAATAGACTGCAGTTCTAGCTAAAGTCATTTTAAATATTAGAGGCATCCATATCAGTTTTATTATTACTATATGGTTTAAAATGATTAAATAAGTTAATGTATCCATGTGTATTTAGCCAAATAATTTTCCAAATTAAACAAATTTTATTTAATCTTAATTTGTTATATTTACTGTACTGTAATAATCACAACAATTATGTTGTGCTGCAGCATTAAATCAGTCTGTCAGAAACACTGTGGCCAATTGGCATATTGCAGAGCGTTTAATTTAGACTGTATTTTAATTGGCCCTGAGGGGCCTCCCCCACTGGCCCCACCACCTTGCTTTATTTCACTCTCACAGAGCAGCGCTCAGCTATTAACCTTCACACTAATGCATATGGTATACACAAAAGCACACTATGCATTACGATACAAATGTTTCACAGAAACATCTACTCACAGGTTAAAGGACAGTGAGTACAGTACATCAAAAACTGTGCAAAAGTGCATATCAGAAATAAAATAATCAACATAGGCTTAATGGAAAATGTATTTAACTTTACAGTGCATTCCCATAGTTACAGAACAGATATGGGTGATAGTTTAAGATGATATGTAAGATGATATAAACATTTAAGCAGTTGAGATTTACTATATAGTATTTATCTTTAGTGCGTATACTGCATATATACCGTATGTAAACTGCAGTTTACAACTGAAATATTCACTGGTGGCAGTAAACAGTAACGACTTTTACTAATTTCTACATCAATTATGATTATAGAGGCAGATTATTCATTATTAAATACTTATTTTATGTGACATTTGCACCACATAACCAGCTCCATATTTATGGCCAGCCCAATCTCACAGCAATTTGTACATATTTTACAAGGTGGCTAATTCTTACAAATTTATATGACGTACAAATTCATGTGATTTTTTGCTAAATCGCTAAATTTTGCGCGTTGCCAATTCATATGAATTTGTATGAATGACCTACACCTATCCCCGCCCATAACCCTACCAGTCACTGGGTTTTTAGACAAATAAAAAATTTAGCATAAATTAGCCGCCTCGTAAAATGCATACGAATTGGTCATGAGTTAGCTGGTATGGCTGATGTAGTAAATATGAGCGGAGAGTTGCAATAAATAAGCTGCAAATCTTGGAGATTAGGTTCTTGAAGGGCCAAAGCCCAAGGCTCCAACCCTGCTCCATCACACATACTTAATTAACACATTAATTAGCTGGATCAGGTGTGTATAATCAGGGTTGCATTTGGACCGTGGTCCTACAGGAACAGAGTTTAACACCCCTGTTGTAGATGCAAGCTGAAATAACATGGTTGCTTTTGCAAATATGCATTTATCTGGGTTAGGTTTAGGGTTTAGTTTAGGGTAAGTTGAATGTTATTTTCAAACAAGATTTACTGGAGTGATTAGCAGCACTCACTTGGTATTTTATTTCCAAACTGCCACAACACATACAGCAACCTAACGATGGAAATGTTAGGCAGTGGAAATGCACATGCAGTTTTGCATGTCAAAAGAGCCTTTGTTAAAAACTAACACATTGAAACAGGTTTATTCTGAAAGGAATGGATAAAGATGAATTCCCCCAATTATTGTAATTAGTGTATGCAAAAAAGAAAGAAATGTATTTTTTTAAAGTCCCGGCTGTTGATTGCTCACCATATGATTGCTTTCTTTGGGGAACAGTCTGAACATTTAAGTTTTTATTTATTTATAATATTCCTTTCTGTCATGGTTCTTAATTATCATTCATTCATGTCTGAGAACCAGCCTGCTAAAATATATAACATGTTTGAATAGAATTCACTTTGAAGTCACTTTCATTGTGCAGATCAGAGCAGCCAGAACATTCAGCTAAACTCTGAACTATTTAATTTTTCAGTGACATGATGGTGAATGATTTGTACAGAACTTTCATTTTTGTGTGATCCACCCATTTAAGTATTAACTGTTTTGTACTGTATCAAAAGAAAGAGGTAGTTGGTGACTGGAAAGAGAGAAATAAAGAGTTTTGTATGACCTCGGGAGCCATCCAGAATGGGGTTCCCACTGATGTGTTTCGGCGTAGACGGGCACTCGTGAGCTGAGCTGAGACGCCTGCAAGAAATCAAGGACCTAATGTGTCAGAATCTTGGCTTAACAGGGTATTTTTTCTCTCTTTTCCTTGAATGTTTTTTTTTTTTTTTTTTTACTGAAATTGGTAAACATCTGTGATAATAACTTCACAATTTATTTTTCTGAAGTAGGACCAAAAAACAGCTCTATGGTTTCAGATACTTAGGAGGAGGCAAATGATGTGAGGTGACATTAGGGCAGAGAGCAGCATTCATCAGCATTACGTGATGAGGGCATTTTGCTTCACAGCAGGATCCACTTCTTTCTTACATACACACGGGACAAACAAGCCTCAGGCAGAATCAGTCACACCACACACCCTCCTTTCCCCCTCACACACACACACTTTCTACACAGAACACTGTTTAACCTCACTCACACCCGGTGTGTTTGATACTGCACACAGATGCCTGAACAGCTCCACCTCAATTTAGTGGCATTTAATTAGCTGCCTACTCATGAAACACGGTACAGCATTAGCATACTGCTTCTTTTATTATGCATTCAATAATAATATATGATGTGTATCTGCATAAAAACTATATCATGTACGGTCAACAAATGAATTGCTGGTAAACTGAGGCAGTACACTCTTCTTATACAAGTTATTGGTTAGAAGTATTGTGAAAAATGAGTGTGCTTAAATGTACTGAATGTGCACCTGTAGTGGACTTCAAATCTTAAAAGAGATATATGTGTATATATGTAAATGAATTAATTAAAACTGAACTTGCGGATAGTAATATAACATTAAATAATAAAAAAGCCACGTAAATGTGCTAAAAAGTGAACACTTTCCAGGTTTTGGGAAAGTTACTTTTAAATTACTGAGTTACTCCATAAAAAAAAACCTAATTGCATTATTTACTGTTGTTACTTTCAAAGCCTTTGGTTTAATTTTACATTTGTTATTAAATGTTACAATTAAAGGTAATACATTTTGATTGTAGGCTACTAAATCGCAAATTCGTGACTGCAACTGTTTATACAGTTTTTTTGTATTTAATTGAACTGAAATGACCTTATAGTATATTTTTATTTACTATAAATAATTGTCAGTACATTCAGTGGGATATTGCAAACATATGTCAAATACAATAAAACGAATTATGTAATTTATATATAATATGGGATGAACTAAAGTTCAGCTAATTTCATTTAATGCAAATTTTAAATATAATTGCAATCAATGTGTGCGGAAGTCCATATAACTTTTAAATTTAAAAACAATTTTAAATTGAATTTTAAATTCTTTTAAAGTGCATGTGTACGCTAAAGTGTACTTCCCTTTCACAAATGATTGGAGATTTTCATATGATGTTAGCATTATTACACTGTTTAAGATACATTCAGCAACAGATTACATACTGTAAATAATAATTTCCTATCAAAAACAAGTTAACTAAAGCTGATCCTTTCATCTCTCTCCAAATTAGTATGTTGTCTGTTCTGGAGCTTGACAAACATTGTCACTTGAATGAAAGAGCAATAGCCATTACCGAAGTCCACCAGTTTGACTCCACCGTCTGTGGTGAGGAGGATGTTGTTGCCCTTCACATCACGATGGATAATTCTGTTGTTGTGAAGATGCTGGAGACCCTGAAAATCAAGCAAGAGAAATTTGAGTCAGTAAGTGGAGACTGAAGGCCAGACTAAAGTCTAGAGCTGGACACCCTCTGTCTTTCCTCACTATTACAGCCCAAAATAACTACTCTGGCACAGTCGGAGCGCTGAGGCAGCGTTCCCTGTGCTGGGGTGAGCAGATTACTTCAGTCTGTGTGTGTGTGTGTACTGTATCTCACCAGAAGTGCTCCATATAGGATGTAGGAGATGATGGGCTCCTCAAGACGTTTTCCCCTCATCAGCAAACCCTTTATCAGGTCAGTTACTGAACCCCCATTACACAACTAACAGAGAGAAATGCCAGACAGAGAGGGAAAGTAATGAGGATAGGGAGAGAGAAAAGAACGATAGATGCAGTTACAGAGAACAGGGCAACCAAAAAACAGAAACTACATTAGGAAGGACTAAGCACTTTTTGGGAGTCATAAAATAACAAAACTCACCACACAGCGTTTTTATTCAGAGGTACTATTTTCAGTAATAATATCATACATAATATCAGCTTCATGTCATTGCAAACATTCAGTCTTCCTTTCTTTGGTAGAACATTAAATAATATAGTGTATATTATATATAATGATATATATATATATATATATATATATATATATGTGTGTGTGTAAGGAATGGTTCAAAATACCAGTTGTCATTCATTGCAAATCTAACCCTCTTCCATAGCTTTTGCTTGGGTTTACCTGTACTTAAATGACACTTAAAAGCACCTTCCTCTAAGGGGGCACGCAGGGTTTCGAGCTGGGTGCTGAGCTCTGCCCTCGCAAGGGTTTAAACTACTAGGGCTCGGAGTCCATCGAGCTCCCAGCTCGTTCCCCTGAGCAGCATGCCAAAAATGCTATTTTATATTTGCATTATGAGAAAGTAAGAGCTCCTGAAATATCTACTGCACTGGATCTGAGCGAGTTTTAAATGTGGAAGCGGATAATGCAAATAAAATGCAAAACCAAACATTTATTAAGAAATGTACCTCCAAAACAAGCCATAGCTGCCCTCCAGAAAGCTCATCTGCTTTGTAGAACATGCCAAAGAACTTCACCACATTGGGGTGATTGGACAGCGAGCGCAGGATGTTGTACTCTGCTTCAATCTCCTCATCCACATCCTGACACAACCATTAGCACAACTGCATTAATCATATATGTTAGTACACAAAACAGCGTTTTTAATTTGCATTTGTTGCGTGTAATGACATGGTGTTCTTATGAGATTATATGACTAACTACATGGACTGTCTTTAACTGAAGCTGGAAGTAATTGAAAATTGCTTCTGATTTAAAAAAAAAAAAAAAGTCATACACAGTACGTATTATAACAATGAAAAGGATGCAAAAAGCTTTCATGCATGTGCTTGTATGACTGGCAGCAGGGTAGTGCATGGGCACAATGAAGGCAGCCATGCATGCACAGCGCAGCAGGGGGTTATGGGGGATCAAGCAGCACTAATGACATTACATTACATGGGGAATATCAGCATTTGGAATAAGAATAAAACATCCTGACAAGATTTCCAAAAATCAATAGCTCTATATTATGAAAATATCTGTGGGGAAATTTAGGAAGAATATCTACTTACTCTGTTAGTGTGACTGGGATTCTGAGACAAGCCAGAGGACAAGAGGGGAAGAAACGCATTTAAAGATCTTTTCCTTTTTTTGATTGGCTTTTAAATAATTGAAAACACTGTTAAGAGTCTGAAATCCTAAATGAACTTGACTAGAGAACAGACACAACGGTTACATTTTCAGCATGTTTCAAATTCATTATGGAATAGTAATGTCACTCTGCCTCCTTTTGAATCTATTGGGTCTACCTTATAACGAGTAAGGTTCTCAAAGAGGGGTGAAAAAAATAGGGTAAAATCATGGAATTAGTGTTTTCCATGTATTCACTTCGGGATGAGGACACAGCTGCAATACACTGAACACAGAAGAGATGCCACAAATGAAGAAAATCTCAGAAGGCCCACCAATGACTCACATTAATGGGATCCAAAACTTTAACGGCTGCTTGACTTCCATCTTTCTTATTGATGACCTTGTAGACCTTGCCATAGGTTCCTTTCCCAATTGTTTTCACAATGTCCCAATCAGAAGACGGATCTGCCAGCGACTCCAGACCGATCATGCTTGACTTGTAGGGATACAGTCCATAGAATGACCTCCTAAACATCAAGTCAAAATATAATCAGGATTAAAATCTAAATATTTTACGAGAATAAAGTCGAAATATTACAAGAATAAATTCCAAATGTTTAAGAAGAATTGATATCTTTGAAATTAAAGTAATATTTAGTATAGTGCACTTGTAAATGACCCGGATTGAGAGAAGGCCACAGGAATTTAGGCATATTTGAATATTGTTGCGCCCAAGCGGCCGCTTCATCTTACTGGGATGAGATCTGAGAAACTCGCGGAAACTGCTTTATATCAAGAATATGATATTTAATAAAAGACTGAACAGGAACAACTTTTGATCTTAACATCAGCTCACACACTCAGTCCACATTCCTTCGGGGGGCGCTGTAGCTCTCTTACTTAACCCTTTTTAATAAACAACTAAGGCATTTATGTGGGATTTTTAGCAGAAATTATATTGTGTAATATTCACGGGGACAATATGCTTGGAAATAATATATCATGCCTTCCATTGGATTCGTTATAGTGCTATATATAGCTTTATATAAAGATATTAAACAGCTCAGCTTTTAAATGAATGTGTTTTTCCTCTTTGTTTAAAGTGTATAGCAAGATATAAAAGTGAAGGAGCATCAGAAGGCATGGGAAAACAGGCTATAGACTAATTTATAATGAAGTCTCGTAATCAGAAAAACTATTGACTTACACTGCCGCTTAAACTAAAGCGATTTCAGCTATATGTCAGGCTATAATATATATGTCATGTTATAATGTACATATTTTTTGTTTTTTGCTATAAAAATGGCAGATTTTGAAAGCTGAGACTTTGGAATATCTCCGGGTCAAATCTAGGCCTACTTTATTCTCGTTATATTTCGACTTTCAGCGTGAAATCCAGTTATTCCAGTAGGAACCCACATTAATTAGAGTGCAATAGATTCCAAATGCAGATTTTAACATTTTTGTAAGTTGGTCTTGCAAATGATATAACCTTGAAATGTCAGTATGTCAGTAATTTTTGGGCTTTTTGGTGAATGTTTCACCAAAATGTTTCCAATGTTTCCAAAAACCAATGTTTCACATCTTCTAAAGCCAAACAATATGATTTCTCATATGCAGAAGGTCTCATTAACATTCACAATGCAAGATCAAAAAAAAATATTCATTGTGACTAGGCCCAATGTGCTATTGTTGTTATTGTTTGTTTTCATAATAGCACAAAAGTAAAAACCGCTCTTAAAGAACAACAGAGAGAAGATTTAAGGTAAGACTTCTAGTCTGCTCCTCACATAAAGCTACTATATGGCTTCAGAAGAGTTGAAATAGTCTTGATATAAAACTTTTATGGGGCTCTTTTGTCATTTTTGTTGCTTGACAGTCCCTGACACAGTTCACATTCACTGACACAGTGAACATTTATCATTTCTTATTTGATAGGGTGAATGTCATTCAGGTTTTGGAAGTACATGTGGGCTGAGAAAATATGATGACCGAATTTTCATTTTTGGCAGAACTCATCCCTCTAAATTCATTTTTTTGGTCACTACATAATTGTCATCCTTTATGTTTTGTAATATATTATGAATAACTGTATTACATGAAGATTATGCCTTTCAATTTCTAAATAAAATCTGTATCTTTATGTCAAACAAGCTAATGCTGTATCAAATCACACTCACAATTTAACACAGGGTTAACAAAAAAAACTAAGACTATGAGTTTGGCTTGACCTTGACAAAATTTCAGGTAGCAATTCTTTCTCAAGTCTTTACTATGGTCTGCATGTCTTATATTGCATAAAAAAGCAACATATCATATAGGGCGAATCATATAAAACAAAAATGCACCTAAGATCGAGCCTTGTGGTACACCATTCTTGTTATTATTATTTTTGTCTAAAGTTTGTGTGCTACGCAAAGTTTGTCATGCAAACACAGTAGCACTGATCTGATCAAACGGGTAGCACATCACAAGACAGAAAAAGATACTATGATCACAAGAGACAAAGTACTTACATAGAGAACAAGACTTCTCTTTGACTTATTCCTTTTAATGGCAAACACTCAAGAACCCACTAATAGTCTCAAATTCACAAAATGTCATCATAGAGCTCTGGCCAAGACAAAAAAAACGCCATAATATTATTTGTAAAAGAAAAGAAAAAAGGTCTATAAGTATTATCTAAGCAAGAGAGCTGCCTGTGTCTCACTGGCACATGGGAGTATTAGTGGATAGATTCAGATACCACTTTCCTGTCACTGCGCTTTAAGAAGTCACAATCAGCTCACCGTGATTGGATTTAACAGAGATTAACTCCGTCATGTACCTCAGGACTACTACACTCTCATTTATCATTTAGAGTCGAGATGTCCAAAACTTTCTCTCCTGATTACATTCCTGAGCGTAATCTACAGAGGTATGGAGAGAGATACCACAGACAGGGACCTTAATATCAAGGGACCAATGTCTGTCCTCACTGCGGGGTGATAATAAACGAGGCACAAAATGTGTTCTGATTCTCAGGTTTAGTTCAGAACAGAGGAATGGATTCAGTGCCAAAATACTGACTTATAGCATAGCAAACAAATGAAGAGTATATGTAATAATATAAAGTAGACTACAAGCAAGCAGTAAAATATATATAAAACAAATTAGAAAGAAAACAGTATATACAGTAGCATTGATTGTCAATCCCGGTCCTCGCGCACATTTCGTATGTTTCTCTTGTCGCTTCAGAAGTTTGTTCTATTCGAACGTATGTGCCCTGCCAAGTGGACATTAACGGATATTCTGCCAAGCTTCTGCTCATTTAATGCTTCTTACCAATCATTTTGTTCTTTTAAATGGGCAAAGACTTAAATAGACACCTACACAGTTCAGAATATTTTTAGCTTTAGAATGCTTGCATTTCATATTCACCTTTTTTTCTGGGCTAATGCTAATGGCTCTACCGAGTCTAATGCATCAGAGACATGTGATGAATTTTGCCACTCATTCAGACTCCTGAGGGAGGGAAGCGTTTATTTTGAGGTCATGTTGAAGTGGAAAAGGTAAATGGTCTTCTGCCTGTGGGGCTCTGAGCCGTGCACACACAGAAGTATGAATAGCATTAGCGATTACAGCGATGGATGCTTTCGACGGTGCCATGTGAGATGGATATTTCATACCTCTCATCTATTTTCTGGAAAGGTAGAGAGCACAGTTGAATTTTGACTAATGCAATTTGCCACACAAGGACAACAGAACAGACTTCAATCTTATAATAATTTAAATACTATGTTGTATTTGTGCTGGTTAATATTCAATTAAAATGTCTTTTTAAATCACAATTGAATTCACTTTTGAAATTAATTTGAATTGAGGTTGCAAAATAATTAATGCACGACTAATCAAAATGATCATAATCATAATAATTATGTTGATGATAATTAATAATATAAACTATTTAATTTATACACTGCTAGTCATCATTTCCTTTGTTTGCTAGATTATTAAGTCTCTTGTGCTCATCGTAGTTTTTAAATATTTGAAATATTTCAATTTAAATGTTTTCTTTTTAAAAAACGAATATAATTATATATTCCAGTCTGTCTGGAATGGCATGAATTTCATTAATTGTAATAATGCAGTGAGATTATTGTCTGATAACAGCCAGTGCTCCACACAGAGATCTGATCTGATCATC
>JAUMHI010000259.1:81157-92462 GCA_032359435.1 Enteromius unitaeniatus | reverse complement strand
AGAGTTCCTGAATGAAAGCAGACATAAAACACAGAGAGTTCGCTGGAAGCTGGAGTGCCATCCAGTGGCCTGGGCTGCCACCTCCAGCTGACCATGACACTAGTAATCTCATGTCTCTCCGCTGAAGATTCATATATCTCAATTTATTTATTTATTTTCACATAAGGGCATCCTCAGAAGGAGATTTTGTCAGATTTAGACTCCTTTGGGGATTCTTTAACTCACTGCTGGGTTTATTTTGTCCACATGGTTAAGTAGGGCAGTTAATTAATCAAGATGGTTTCTAATAATATTTCAGTGGCATTGTTTTATAAATACCATAAGAAATGGCTTAACCCAGGGGTGTTCAGTATTGTTCTTGGGGTTTAATTGCAGCCAATCAAGACTTCAGGATCACTAAAGACAGGGATGTTAAAGCTAAACTTTAGAGGACATTGGCTTGTCCAGGTTCAGGATAGAACATGGCTGAATACACCAAGACAATATCTTTTAAATAAATAAATAATTAAGATAAAAAACAAATTCATTCAAAACATATGTTTCCTATTTACCCTATGATTTCTTTGAATACGATACAAAATCACCTGTCAGTCATAGTGTTTGCAATCTCCATCACCTAGCAGTGTACCTTAACTCTCTCTCTCTCTCTCTCTCTCTCTCTCTCTATGCTGCCACACAAGCCTGGTGCCAGAAAAATATCCTGTCTATCTCTTCTGTTCTGATCTTCTGAATTCGATTTAGCACTCTTTGAATTGTAACAAGATGTCCCATTTCTTCCCACTCTCTCTCCCTCTCTCTACTAATATCTAGAGCATTAAATTGGTTCAGTTGGCTAAGGCATCTGTAAAGCATGTGGCTCCAAAGGTGTGATAAGGGTTTGGGCTCAGTGGGCTCTTAAGGGTCTCTCTGAAGTGTTCGTCCCATCATCTGTTAACGTGGATACTGAGAAAATCCAGGATAAAGTGTTCATGGATTTCTGGAAGCTTTAATAGTCTCTCTAAAACCTGCACTTGTGTATTTGTGTGTGTTTCTGTGGGTTATTGTGCAGATTTTATTGGGAATGTTCAGGTGGTTACTGAAATCAACTAACAGTTAAAGTTGTATAGATGAGATAATACAGCTGAGCATGATTGTGTAGGAGTCATATAATATGGTCTGAGGCCTGCGCAGTTTAGGAAGAATGAGTTGAAAAAACAAATGGCAATGACTTTTATAATGAGAAAATACTTATGTTGATATATCTCAGTGTTGATTGGGACTGTTTAAAATTATAATGTGAGTGGTTTGCAATTCTGTGCTGTTAGATCCCACACACACACACACACACACACACACACACACACACAAATAAATAAATAAAATGTATATATTTAGTGAATTTAATCTAAAATAGATGTAAATGTAGAACATAAATCAAAAGAAGGGATTTAAGGTATGTGCAGAACGCTATTTTTTTGTTTATCCTGGATCAACATTACTGTCCAAATATATAGAATTATGCCAATCCCTACCCCTAAACCTAACCCTACCTAACATATATGCCTAAAACCATTTGGAAATTACAGTATAGCTGGATTAACAAGGGTGTAGCCTAAAACAGATATTTCCTGAAAAGTATCCCTCACATCTGATTGGTTGATTGGAATGTTGTTCCAGGATCAACAACAATGTTGATCTAAGAACCTTGTGTACTTGGTGAAATCACACTCATCGTACAGACTCCATACAAACAGCAATTTTAAATGGGGTTTATTAGCTTCACTTGTAAAATATGTGCTTTTTCAACTTCTTAAGTTTTCTTTAATTCTCAATATTCTCAACATATGACTTTTGCCAAAGTAAGCTGTAATTTGCTGCTTATTAATAGTTAGTGAGGCAGTTGTTAAGTTTATGTATGGGGTAGGATAAAGAGATCTGAAATCTTGAGAAATAGGATAAGTTATATGCCAATGAGCAACTAAACTAAAGTGTTACCAATTCTGGTAAGCAAGCATGAAACAACAGTGTTAAAAAGACATTTTCATTTTATTTTCTTTCCCCCCAGATGTCTACAATCAAGTGCATGCACTTTGGTTCTACATGCAAAATGTTCTCTGACACGCAGGTCTCAAAAAACCCTTTCTTTGCAACCGGGAATCTGCATATGAAAATAAAGTGAAGTGCTGTTAATAAACAGGATTTCCATCAATCCCGAGTTGTTAGGAGGACAAAGAGGTTGTGCCTTCCTGAGGAAGGAAATCAATAAGTGTTAAAAGGGAATATGTCTTCAGCGCTGACATCTCGTGACATGCCACTCTTGTCTTTTGTCCTCCGTGACATCGTCTTTGTGAAACAGACAGCAGGAGAGCAGGCAGGTCTCAATCGGGAAAGGAGAGAACTGTCATTCCACATCAGCAGCTGTTACAAGCTGCACAACCCCGAACATGGCTTTCCAAACACGCTGTTAAATATTCCTGCAGGAATTTGGCCTCCGAGAGCAGCCGGCAGCCCTCGACTCTGATATTGCGCTCAAATTGGCAGGCGGAGCGTGTGAACCGCAAGGGGAGACTGAGCAGGGTAACCTATCCCTCCTGGCCTCTCGGGAGCCACTTGGCCAGCTTTCATCCACATAATTATAATAAATTTGACATTTCATAGATAATATTGATTTCTTTATTTTAGCATTTCACCGTAGGTGACAGTCCAGCGTCAGGAATGAAATTTCTATCGATCTTTCAGGCATTAATCCCTCATGTGTATGTGATCATTTTTATAAGACCTTTTACTGCGTATAAATCAATATTTCATATCTGCGGCTGTACCAGAGGAGATGTCATATTTGTAAACTGCGGTTTGACACCAACAATTCTCTTTCTTGTTCAGCTGCAACTGTGCAAGACCAGTCAATTTGAGAGGTTTCAGATGGAGGAGAGATATTGAAAGGAGAGAGAGCCGATGAATTCTTTCCGCTTATCCAAACAGACGTAATTATTCCCCGCTTAATGATGAAATAGCATATTTGAAAAGAATCGGAGAGCGTGCCAGTGGGTGGTAACTGATGAATAATTAAAACGAATTGGTGAACTGTTTTGATTGATTAGCTCTCTCCTGTACTGAGGAATATTGACCACAACACTAATTTGACTGCTAATTTCTTCCTTTTTGTTCTTAACGAGTCTTGAAGTGTGTTTTTTTTCTTTCTTTCTTTTTTGCTGTCAAAACTTTCTGAAAGCACAAAGACAAGTGCTAATATCCTGTTAGCATTCTAAATGAATTTTGCAAGTGTATTGCCTGAATTCATTATTGTTACATAAGTCTGATGTTTCTTTTCTTTTTTTTTTTACATGAAAAAACATGACCTGAGGGTTGATGTTTTCAGTATTTTACAAAAATGTTGTATACTTGTATATTTGCTTAATAAAGAAACTATCAGTCAGAAGACAGAAGGCATTTAGTGGAACTGTTACATGTTGCGGTTGTAGAAATAAATACTGATGAAGGATATAACAAAAAGGTGCTTTTGATTTCCAAAGAGTAGCTTTAACACATGCATTACCTTAAACAACATTTAGGACCAACAAACTGAATGGGGCAGACCAGACTATAAATACACAGACACAGTTTGAACTGAAGACAGGTGAGCAGACACAGGTGGAGACGAGTTAACTAATCAAATGAAACATGAAAAGGAACATGACCAAATAAAGAAGATGAGGAAAACACAAAATAAAACTGAAAAGAATAATTGAACATTTTAATCATTTAGCATTCTTAGAAATAAGCATATTAAATGGGTGAGTTGAAACACATTAGTTTTCAAAACATTCCAAACTCCACAGTCTAATCTAGTTTGAATGTGAATGTAAACTTTAAACCGAAATAAAGATTTGTATCTGTATCCATCCAGTTGTGGTGCAGTAGAGATGCAAAAATTGTCACAAAGCTGATGTTAGCAGTGTTACATTTCCTCACTCTAGATTTTCCTCTTGAACATTTTGCTTCCAACATTTTGTTTCCAGCCTCATATATATATATATATATATATATATATATATATAATTTTTATTAGATTTTTTTTTTTAAGCAAAATTCTTAAGGCTCACCTTTAATAAATCAGTTGGCGAGTATATGCACAGTTTAAGGAAAACAACAACTTTGCACATTCCACACTGCCGATGTAAACATGTCAGGGATGCAGACACATAAAGATTTATTAAAATCCAATAAGACATTAGAAATAAAGCATGTAATACTTATTTAAAATAAACTTTTTTTTTTTTCGTTTATAATTTGGAATGGATATTTTTGTAAGAAATCCTAGGTTTGATAGATAATGACAAACTCTTCAATTTCGGATGAACTATGCCATCAATGGGTGCTAACCATGCTGAATCTTTATAACAGAAT
Source organism: Enteromius unitaeniatus (assembly GCA_032359435.1). Classification (NCBI taxonomy): domain Eukaryota; kingdom Metazoa; phylum Chordata; class Actinopteri; order Cypriniformes; family Cyprinidae; genus Enteromius; species Enteromius unitaeniatus. The sequence continues at coordinate 88,076 of JAUMHI010000259.1, read as the reverse complement.
TAAATTCACTTATTCCACATGCAGTGACCTGTCCCTCATAAATCATTTATAACCTATCTATTGTAAGATATTTTACTGTGAATCCAGGAGAAAATGCACAAGTGTTTGGAGGAAAATGCGATCACCTGAACACAGCAGACACATGACCTTTTCCTGCTTTTTCCAGAACATGTCCCTCTCCTCACAGCCGCGGCTCCCAGAGAACCTTCGGCAAAGGCCAGTCCATTAAGAGCATATGCTAATTCCACCATCTTTGCCTAATTGATGCTATTTTACCAAGTAAACAAGACTTCTGTCTACTGCGGATCTGTTTCTGCCAGTGAGGAAATCTCAGCAGCACTTTTCACTGTAATTTCTCCACAGAGAAACTCTGCTATTGTTGGGCCATTATTGCAAATTATACGTTTTTTCCTTCTGAGACAGGAAGTGCTATTCTCTCTCTCTCTCTCTTTTTTTTTTTTAAAGGCCATGCTTCTCTTTTTGTCTCTCATGTTCATCTTTTTTTTTTCCTTTTTTCTGTCTCTCTCTCACATCAGGAGGTGTTGGAGCATGTGTGTTAAAGCAGGATGACAGACGTGTTACAAAAGTGTGACACACAACACCATGGTGATTTGTCAGTTGCATTGGTGCCCCCAACAGAGATATGCTGCGCAACACAACACAAGAAGCAACACACAGAAACATCACACACAAACGCATACTCCAAAACTCCAAAATCTAGTGAGCTGCCTACCCAAGCAGAAGTAGCTGCTGCTGATGTCAAGACTGTTCCAAAAAGCATGGAAAAACATAATTTAGAAGTTTTGATAAAATAATTTTCTAAAGAAAATGAACAAATTGACACAACATGTTACATATTTATCAGCTTTGTCCCAGTGTGTTTAGTGTAGCAGCATGCTAACATTAAATTCAATTGGAATCAACTGTGAATGCGGTGGAGTTGCTGACTATGTAGTGATCCTAATCCATCACATTCTAATGTTCAGTTTCTAGACAATACACAGGCAGCTCACTAGGGTTTAAAATAGAGCTTCTGTCTCTCTTTCCACCTCCTTGAGATCCATTTTTCTCTCTCAGCCAACGATGCTACATTCTAATTTCTCTTCTCTATCAGAAATCCATCTTCTCTGACACTCTGTAATGTCCATTTGTTCAAGATAATGCTGATGTATTTGCTGTCTGCTGACTTTTGGATCTGCTGTTCCTAATATTGAGAAAACAAAAGTAAAAAAAAAAAAAAAAAAAAAGACCAATCAGATTAATCCTTTTTAACGTCACTTTACAAAATGTTTAGAACTCTCTCTCTCTCTCTCTCTCTCTCTCTCTCTCTCTCTATCTCTCTCTCACTCAAACAAAATAGCACATTTTATTTGTCACTTATGTTTTTGAAAAATATTTGAATATAAACTCTTTCTGTCTCTTCCTCTTTGATACTATGTTTTTGAAATGACGAACACAACAAAATAAATAGTAAGGGAAATAAAAGAAAATAAAAGGAAAGTAACAAGTTGAAGTAAAACATGTCACTTGTTACTAAATGCACCTTGTAGTAAGCAACATGGGAGACATGATTTTATGACTTTCATAGTTTTAACAAACAAACAGCAAATAAAATTTATCAATAAGAATGCACACAAAACTGTGACAGCTTCTGAATACATTTTACTGTAAGCACTATTGTTGTGATGTCAATCATTTTGCAGAAGTTCATTTTGTGGGTCCACAATATACACCATACTGACTCTTAGAAACTATGCAAGTATATGTCAACTTATTCTACTAACCCTAAACCTATCCTAACAGTCTAATTTGGGAGTTAGTAGAGTAACTATTGTTAATAATGAATTAACAAGAATTAGTTGACATGTAGTTACAATGTTACTTATTGTTAGTAGATTGGTTATGTGGACTATCGGAATAAAGTATAACCTGTAAATGTACTGTATTCTTGTCACATAGTGTAAAAGTTTAGTCAGTATGTTTCCATAATCCACCTATTTTGATGATCTGATCCTGGCGCTAGTCCCAGACAGTGGTCTCTCTCCAGCAGACAATATACCACAGATGAGAACCTGTGACTGAAAGTGTGCCAATTACACTGACTCACGTTTATATATATATATATATATATATATATATATATATATATATAAACACACACACACACTTTAAATACAATTGTGTAAATTTTGCTGTAAAAAACAGCAGCTGTGGTTGCCGGAATTTGACCCTAAAAAAAGGTAACAACATTTTAGGTTTTGCTGTTTTAAGTTAAATTTACAGTTAAATACTGTAATTTCATTATATGATATAATGTTAATATACCAAGCTATTAAGGTACTGAAATCTGTTTTGTACTTGAAACACTCTGATGAGCACCAAATTCAGGTGATTATGAGAAAGTCACATGAAGAACCAAAACCCATTACAAGCAGCTTTTAAATATGAACATATGTAGATGATGCTCAGTGTCATTCACACAAGCACTAAACACCATCATGGTGAGACTGAAATATGCAATAAACATTAATTTAACTACATTACATGTAACAAACTCTAATAAACATGGCTGATCAGAAAATAAAACTAAGAAGAAAAATAGTTATAAAAAGAATAAACAAACAAACATAGAATTCAAACAAGATTGAAATGCATTGGAGGGAATTCTTGCAATGCCAGTTTATGTTGTTATTTTTTTTCCCCCTTTCTAAATGTTACAGGAATTTACCATTAACCATTTAACAGGCTTTTACAATAACATTTTCAGTTTTGTATCATTAAAATCACTGTCATGATTCCAGGTTCTCATCTTTGGTATTGTCATGAAACAGGAGTGAGGAAAATGGAACGGGGACGCCATCCAGGCCGGAACAGGTGGCAGAAATGCCCACCTGGGCCGAATCCATAGCAAAAGTACACGCCTGGGCTGCCAAGACCGCCACCTTGCTCTCCAGGGCCGACCAGACAGTTCAAGAACCCTCCGGGGTGGTGCAGACGATTGTCAAGCCCTCTGAGGCAACGCCAACGACGACCAGGCCCTCCAGGGCCGACCAGACAGTTCGAGTGCCCTCCAGGGCGGAGCAGACAACTGTAGTACCCTCCGAGGCAGACCCATCAGCAACGACGCCCTCCTGGATCGAACCATCAGCGAAGACGCTCTCCTGGGTGACGCTGACGGTTGGGATGCCCTCCGGACCAGGGTGGAGCAGGCAGCAGAGAAGCCCTCCGGGACGGAGCAGCTACCAACTCCTGCTACCAACTTTCTGTGATGTTGCCCCTCGAGACTGAACAGATGTGGGTGAGACCTTCCGGAACCCAACAGTCTGTGATAGCACCATTCTAGACCAACTAGACAGTGAATGCGCCCTCTGAGACCAGACCGACAATGAATGCATCCTCTTGAGCTGAATGGACTGATTTTGCACCCTCCGTGACCAAACTGATGCTGACAACGCCCACTTGAGTATCCAAGCCACGCTTAGGCTCCGGAGTTTCTGGTCCTGGGACTTCACAGTCCGTATGGAGCTCGGGTGGTCTGGGTACCTTAACTGGTTTAATAGGCTCGGGTGGATCAGGCCACATGAAACCCAAATCGCCAACCGACTTCACTGGACACGGCTCCTCGTACCGTGAAACGGGTACGTGTTACTGTCAGCGGCGATCCAAGAATGAGTAGGACAGCATCAATGAGCTCCCCGACGTTCCACTCTGAATCATCTCCCAGTTGCTCATCCACCTCGTCGAGCACTTCCTCAAGCCCCATGTAAAAACAGTGCTTGAGTTCATCCTCAGTGGCGTGAGCGAGATGGCTGTACGATACAAACTCCTCGACATAATCCTCTATGTCGCGTCCTCGTTGAAATATCGTACGCAAGTGTTGCATGATGTCATCATCATAATCGGGACAGGTATATTGTCTGCTGAACAGAGACCACTTTGAGGGACCAGCACTAGGATCAGATCATTCATTCCCTCGATCTGTATGTATATTTATATATATAACACAGAACCATTGTCATTATTGTTAGTGGGTTTTGTAAGGTTTGAAGAAATTTAATCCTTCCCGGAAAGCTGGACTGAGAAAAGTTTGTGCACGCCTGCAGATGGCAAACTGGGAGCGCAAGAAAATTAGAGCAGTAATTTTCTCTGAAAATTACTGTTTTCTCTGAAGACTCTCAGATTCCTGTTATCACTGAAGTTGGTATGGATAAGACTAAGTAAAACTATCTTTTTGTTACAAGAAAGCACTAGACATCTGACAAAAAGATATTAGTAAAAAATCCTCTAACCTCTGAATAATTATCAGAACCTAGCGAGCTTATGTAACGGGATGGCTATCCGAGGGCTACTTGAGGTCACCTGCCAGATGGGTAAATGAAAAGATAGCACATCTAAGAATAATCAGGTTTCTAAATTAAAGACAACCTAATTCAAAATCAGCATTCAAATTTATGATTATAATCTAATAATAACTTAAAATTGGAGTCAGATTAAAACGAGGTAAAACCTAAAAACCAAAATTAGGAAAAAAGTATTTTCACTTAGAGCTGGGAAGCGAGACGTGCATCCAGCCCGAGCTAAGAGGCGGACCTTACAGTTTTTATTTCATGCAAACAATGACTAAACAAATAAAAAATGACTGAACACTCAAAAGCAGATCTTTGATTGCACCTGTAAAATGTATCATTGGTGTTGCAGGGAAATGATCACGCAATGGTTTGAATTCATCTCAATTTGTTAAAAGACTTTGACCTTTTGGAATTCAATTTCTGCAGATTTAAAATATTCCCATTTCCGCCACAACAGGACAAATGACAGATATATGAGAGGAAATAAGACATTGTCAATGCTGAAAATATTTAATCGTGTGGAATTAACAACTGATGTATTTTTTTTCTATTAGATTACAGAACTATTTTAATGTTTTGTGGTACATTTAGGATTTCTGAGACACAGCTACACGTATTGACTTTTTTACCTCTAGGAAACCAAATAAATAATATGTATATGTATGTATTTGAAGAGCAAATCAAATCAAAATGCACATATTACATTGCAGGCTTGGGAATGGAAAAGTACAATTGAATTTGCCAGGCAGGAATTCAGTTACAGAGTTAAAGACCTTGTGAGATAATGTTAAAAAATGGTGGACTGCTCATAGGCTGAATCGATCTATAGGGTTCACGTTTGTGTGATGGGCTTTATTTTGTTGCATTGGATATCAAGCTTCAATATCCACACTGTCTGAAATATAAATCAATATAGGTGCCACTCTATTACACATTATACATCTGTAAGATCATATCACAATCTGACTGCTATGTTTACGTGCACTAATAACTTTTCATTTTCCCTTTATCTGACACACTAATGCTATATAGTAAATGACCGAAAACATCATAATTTACTACAAAAAATACAAAGCCATAATTTAGGTTAAAACCAAAAATGTGTTTGTTCATTTATTTATTTACTTGCGTGAGTGTGTTTTCTTATTTATGGTATATTGTGGGGACTGGCCTGTGGTCAAACTGAGGTTGTGTGTGCATGTACGGTTGTTGTTTATTTGTTTGCTTGTTTATTTTTGTTTTTTGCTAATCAGGCCAATTCTGAAAAGATTGCATGCTTTATGCTAGATTGATCTTTTGCTTGGCTCAGTTGTAAGCTGAAAAATTCTAAAAAAAATTCTTAAATACATCACATTCAAGTCTAGTATAAATAAATTAATTTATTAATGAAATTAATAAACAATAATAAAAATTCTTCACTTCAGTTACCATACCTCACACTACAGGTGTGTGTGTGTTTATGCATGTGTACTGTGTGTTCTAAGGTTGCAGTCATCCTGTTTTTCAGGGTGTGCCTGCTTTTTAAATTCCTTCATTATGCCATGGTAGAGACAGATCGTGGACCATTGGGTGTCACTGGTGTACGTGTCTGGCAGCGCAGTTGGACGGCTCTTAATTGGAGTGATTCAGGCTAGAAAGCAGTGGTGTTGGTGTCAGCTACATACAGGAACATGTAGATGTGCTGACAGAGTCAGGCAGGGGACATCCTGCGTACCAATCTCATCCCCTCCTCCATTTCTGTCCCCCCCTCACATCAAGAATTATTATCACTGTTACTGGACTCTCCGTCATGGAGACCTCACGTTAAAAATCCCAAATTCAGAGTAATTACTTTGCTTGCTACAAATCTGTCTGTACGGTGTCTGGTGTGCTTGTGCATGTGCAATATGTATTTCAGAAGTGGTGTTTGTGTGGGTTTTGAAGTTTTTTATTTGCTCTAGGGGGTCATTCCCACATTATATGTATTATATGCAGTGCGTTTTAGTTAATGGTTTATCCACATATGCCCCAGACAGGTGTCTTTGACCCCTTGTGCTTCACCATCTTGCTCATTACTTGGGAAAAAATAAATCAATACCTAACTAACACATAAAATCTTATTTAAAACATTACCAAAAACGTACAACATATACCACTAATAGGAAATGACATTGGGTTGCCATTGAACACTACATGGACCTTAAATCCGGAAGCTTGTGTGGAAATCTAAAACTTTTATTTTGATTTGAGTGCATACATCACACAAACAGGATGGCGTCCAGAGAAACTAAAGCTATTCACAGTTATGCAATAAATTAACCCTATTTTTCAAGATAACAATATCTGTTTTATTACAGAGTAATTAACTACTCTGTTGGTAATCAGAACAAATGGCATCAATACATAGCATTGTTTATCATCTGTATAGTTTGGTTTATACTAGGGCTGTCAAACGATAAAAATTTTTTTAGCGCAATTAATCGCAGAAACTTCATAGTTAACTGCGATTAATCACGGTTTGGATTGCACATGTAAAATTCTGTTATTTTGCATATCAATGCAGTTCTAAGCCCGCATATTTTACCAGAGTT
>JAUMHI010000259.1:44999-64373 GCA_032359435.1 Enteromius unitaeniatus | reverse complement strand
GGGTTAAATACAGAGCACAAATTCCTAGTATGGGAAACCATACCTGGCCACTTGTCACGTCATTTCATTTCATTTTTCATTTCATTTCATTTCATGTCATGGGGAGAAGCTCAACATTAAAGCCTTATGTCCCATAGGGGATGGGGAGGAGGAGGAGGAGTAAATGAAAATCCCTACAGTATAAATTTTGGGTATCTCTTGTTCTTTGAAATCACAATAATGGAGAAAACTCCTGACTTGGAAATAGTCCTGAAGACAATCGCTGTCACCCTCAACAAAGAGGGTAAATCACAGAAGGTCATTACTGAAAGGGCTGGCTGTTCACAAAGTGCTGTATCAAAGCATTATTTAAATGCAAAGTTGACTGGAAGGATGAAATTGGGTAGGAGGAGTTGCAACAGGGATGACCACAATCTTGATAATACTGTCAAGCTAAGCTGATTCAAAAATTCATTCGAGAAACAGCCCTTGCTTGCTTAAGTCTCTTTTTATTAAGATTAGAGCTAAACTCTGCTAGGTATTGGCCTCCCAAGGCCAGATTTGAGTAGCCCTGCTATATTGCTTAGCATGCACAATCTGTGAGTTAAGAACCACTGTAATAGATTATAAACATATAAAATGTATCTTAATTTTAGGGAATGGATTCCAGTACCACGGAATTCCAGTGATGGAGGACCACAGGTGTGTTATTTTATATATTACTATTTTTATAGTTTTCACAGTTCTATGGATTTCTGTACTTTTTCTTGTGTTCATGGTTTGTCTTTCTTATTGTAACAATTTATTTTTTATGTGCATTAATGGAGATTGTAGTCTTAAACTATTGAGATCACAGACTGTACAGCATTACTTATTTTTTATGGCAAGGTAATATAAGAAATAAAAGTTTTTTAAAATTCTTTCTGTAATATTTTTATGGGATTCATGATACATTTCTTCAAAATTCTGTAATAAATAGAAAGTTCAAAAGAACAGCATTTATTTAAAATTGTAATAATTTTCGGTCAGTCTCATTGCCCCTACATTTTTAAAACATAGCATTAAAGGTTTAGATCTTGTTGCTGATTATATGGGCTAATAATATTATATGGGCTTTTTCCCACAGGACAGTGGAGATCTCTGAACTGGGCATAAGATAGTTGCGAAGACCAGGGAAAAAATGGTAATCCAGTCTGTGCATACTGTACAAACCATTTTGATTCATGCAGATGTAAATCAGAATGTGTTCAATCAATATTGACAAGGAACATTGTGGCAATGCAAAAACTTGGTGCATGCTAGGCCACTCCTGGTTTCGTTTTTGTATTTCCTTCCTTCCTTGCCCATATTTGGTTGTTTCTGTGATTATTAGTTGATTATGCTCCACCTGTGTCTCCCCAGCTGTCTTCTCTTTAGTTCATTAGCCCCTGTGTTTAAATGCCATGTCTTTTGACTTTTGTCGGTCAATGAATGTCTATGTTACGTTGGCTTCTTCTCTGAGTTTGTTTTTGTTATTATTGAAGAAAACGTCTCCTGCGATCTCCTTCACTGTGTACCAATCGTGACAGATTGACCGACCAAAACAAAACTATGACATGGGCAGAGGATAAACTGTCTGAGCTCCATCAGGGAGAGAGGCCATTGGAGCAGTACATTGGGGATGTTTTGAGCATATTTCATCTGGTGAGTTGTAGCGAATCTGCTATTAATCTTTTCGTTTGGATGGGACTCAATGAGTCTGCGCTGATTGTGTGGACCCTGATCCTCGCGGATTCCGCTCCGCAATTACGGCTAGGAGAGCCGTGTCCAACCCCCACTCTCAGCTATGGGACAGAAGAGGAGGCCCGATCCCCTACCGGCTTCAGCTCATCGGTGACATGCCATGTGCTGGATTATGTGGCAAAGCGAGCTGATCCTGAATCCCATCCCTGAGCTCGTGCTTCCAGAGCCCGCCGCGCTGCCTGAGCACCCTCCAGAGCCCGCCGCGCTGCCTGAGCGTCCTCCAGAGCCCGATTATTTTTTTTAAAATTATTATTATTATCTGGACAATGTAAATACGTAACAGGTTCTATTCTGCGTTAATTTAATTTGACTGTATTAATTATTATTCAATAATAAACTGCAATCTTCAAAGAGTTATTCAATGTTATTAAATGTTATTCATCCTCATGAATTTACTAATTAAAACAAATGAACAAATATAGTTAAAAAGAAACAACAACAGAAAATCTGTTTATCCATACACTTCAATCAGTAAAGGTGTTCTGTTTGTTTGAATGTTGTATTGTGATTCACATGAATTTTTCTAATCAGAGACTGAAAGCTGTCTGCAGACAAAGCTCCTTCCGGAACCAGCTGCATGTCCCATTTGCATCTGCCTTTTCTAGAGAGGAGAATACTGTTTGGATCAAATGTAAAGTTTGGTGGACTGGTGAAAGAGGATTTAGAGTATCACCTGTTTTCTGCTGACATGAAGGGAGATCAAACGCAAGAACACACAAATTCCTTTGGCATAAGAAGCTCCACTTAACAAGGTATCAGATTTAACTTTGATGCACTGGAAAGTACCTTTTCTGTTTGAGGGAGGAATAATAGGCTATTGTGTTTCAAGTGTTCATCCTCCTTTCTTCTGAACTGTCCAGAGTTACACACTTTTGTGTATTTATTTTGTGAGCGAGCATGCTCATGTTTTGGGGAAGGAAAGTATAGTATATCTGTTAACCCTCAAGTCTGCTGTGGTTTAGGATTGCTTTAACTGTCAACTTACATTAGGCTTTGGTGTAACTTATTTGTTCCTTTTTTTTAAAGTTTGCTTTTCTTTTTCTTGTTTTCTTTTTTTGCTTACCATTCTTCATGTGCCTTAAGGCTGATGGTACACTGGGCAACTTTAGAAAATGTTACCAAGACTTATCTAATTTTCCAGATTTTTGTTACCCATTCTCAAAATAGAAAAGTGCTCAAAAAAGTTGCCCGATGTATGATCAGCCAAACAGTTTATTCTTTGAATTGTACATTAGTGGGATAGTCAACACCTTGTACTTGTGACACACATGCACACATTCACCTTATACCATGTATAGGGTTGGTTACCAAAACCTGGTACCTAAGTAACTATGTACCGACCCGAAGCAGAACGAGGATTTTGGTGCCTCATTTTGGTGCCATGCCAACGACAAGCGAAACTTCCCTTGTATTTACCTTTTTTTAAAAAAAAAAAAACTGTTATCCAACAAAAGAGTTCATTATAACCATTTTACTCCACAATACCAGTCAGATTTTTCATTTTCTGATCAGATGGTTTGCTTTTTGTGCCAGAATGAGGTAGACGACTGCAATAAAATACACAGTTTAGAAAGATGGCTTGAGTAACAGTGATAAACGATAGATTGTTGAAGTGGAGTGTTTGTATTTGCATTTTATTCAGAACTTTTATATCTTCTGTTTACTTTTAGTTGCAGCAATAGTCCCTCTGGAGTCCAATATGAATGAAACCTACATAATTTGTTAATAGTGATAATGGCCAATGCATCCTTTTTTGGAAAAGTTTGGTTTAAGCTGCTTGCATCATTGGTGAAGTGTAGCACTGTTCCCCTCATCCTAGAAGGTTATAATGCCACTCCCATTGAGCTCTGATTCTCAGAGCATCTGCTCTCTGGAACTCAACTATGCAACATTGGTAAACCTTGGCTGTTTGATGACCCATACTGAACTGTGCAAGTCTTAGGATAGCTTTGTATACCTGCCTGATATACAATACCTAAATTTAAATTAGTGCTGCACGATTAATCATATCGCAATCAATCAGCCTATGCGATTACATTACAGCAAATGTTGAGATTATATTAAATAAATAAATGTATTAGTGGACATAACAAGATATTCATTCTTGCTCACACCAGACGCGAATGAAGCGGTAAGCGTTAGTCATTTACATGTTAAGTCAATGCAAAGATGCAATTAGACATCCTGCAGAGCGATTGGCGTCTTAAACACGCCGATTTTACACTGCACGTCTTCTAAAGGTAAGACCTAAGCTAAATCTAGGGCGAGTGAACAAATACATTACTGTTTGGTCTCCCCACGCAGAATGTAATGCTCTCAGGGCACGAGCTTCACTTTCCACTCGCTATGTATTCTGTAATACCCTGCTCGCTTCTTTTCACATCTTTCACAAAGTTCGGAGTATGAGAACACGGGCTTCGGGTGTGTCTTTGCTCTGCCTACAGGAGTAAATAAGCCCTTACGAGCGCTTATCCTCCTCGGCTGTCTGAGCAAAAATAAACAGTTAAGCAGTTGGTTTGAGGGCTCGCATGCCAGCATATTCTCGCGTTCTCCCCTCCCTCGCTCGTTCACTCTCTTACACTCTCACTCCTTTTCTTCATAAGATGAAAGCGGTGTTTCACGTTGAGATTGAGTATGTGTGAGTGCATTATGCAGACATAATCCGGCACCTCAGTGTGTTTCATATAGGGTCAGTGCACCTCTCTTTGCGAGCTGCGCTGTCCTCATAGTGCTCTGGAAAAAGGGCGCAAGCGGACAGGCTGCTTCACATTCTACCACGCACGCTCTCTCATAAGTGCTCTAAAAGGACGCGGCCGGCGTGTACTCTATCCCGCTCGCTTGTTTTCATATCTCTCACAAAGTTCGGAGTATGAGAACACGGGCTTCGGGTGTGTCTTTGCTCTGCCTACAGGAGTAAATAAGCCCTTATGAGCTGCTTATCCTCCTCGGCTGTCTGAGCAAAAATGAACAGTTAAGCAGTTGGTACTGCTTCTCCCATGCTCTCCCCTTTCAGGTGAGAACTGGGTGTATTTCGCAGCTGAGATTGAGTATGTCTAAATAAATTATGTTTAGACATATTCTAATATGCGCTGTGGACCCAAAGTGAAAGCACTGCTCTTAAAGGGGCGTGACACTTTTGTCCCTCAAGCAGAAAGAAGGGTTATACGGCCAATGCTTTAGTCCCCAAGCCAGATGGCGGTCTGAGACCTATTCTCGACATGAAATGTCTGAATCGCGCTCTAAATACGGTGTTTCAGAATAATAACTCTAAAAACCATCCCCTCACACATGCCTTTCACTGGACCTGAAAGATGCGCACTTCATGTATGTTCATCACAGGCCATTCTTCAGATTCACCTTTGAGGGGACCGCATATCAATACACGGTCCTTCCCTCTGATCTCTCCCCCGCAACTTTATGAAGTGCATGGACGCGGCACTATCCCCTCTGAGAATGATGGGAATACGCTTCTTCATGAGCGTTCATTATGACAAAATCTTGAACCGAGGCGGAGAGACACAGGGACATTCTCTGTCTTAGACCAGCTCGGGCTCAGAGTGATCTTCGCAAGAGCAGGCTGTCGCCCAGCCAACAAATAGATTTCCTGGGCACAGCCATACACAGCCATGAATAAAAGTGGCTATTTCACAGGAGCGCGCCGTGAGCATAGCGAGATGCGCGTCCTACTTCAAACCGCGAGCCCTCGCCCACTGAAAACCTTTCAGAAAAGGCTGGGTCTAATTCAGCAGCCTCAGCAGTGATGCAGCTCGGCCCCTTACACATGCGGCCTCTGCAACACTGTCTGAAAGCACGGGTGAAAGCACTATTTCCCATAGCGTCTTAGCAGACGCAGTACTCATTCCCGTATCTCAGGGAACCTGGGTTACGAAAGTAACCTGTACGATTTCAGCATTATTAGTAATCTGTGTGTGCATTTTCCTTTATAACAAGCAAGTTGAGTCAAACCACTTATATATCGTATCACAATCGCAAATCATTTTTGACCTTAATAATCGCAATCGCACATTTTTCCCAAATCGTGCAGCCCTAATTTAAATACAGCAGCAGTATACAAATCTTCACACTTTTGGGGGCTTGTCCATGTCGTGTGTTTGTGCACTATTTGTGCTCTGTTCGTCAGTTCTAATGACCATGACATATTCAGCCAAAATGCTAGAGCTTTTTTCTAGTATTAGTATTTTCTGTACTTTTGCCTAAACAAGGCCTTTGAACAAGCTCAGGGTAACAGAAACAGTTTGAAAACAGCTACTTAAACCTGCCTTGTGATACAGGCCACTTGTGTCAGTGCAATATAAGATTTGGTGCTACAAAAATGTATTTTCATAAATAATTTACTTTCAGCATGGTTAGTCAAATGTGTTAGCGTGATAAGCACTCCCCCATCCCCCCAAAGGCTGTTAGCTTACCGCAAGCAACTGTACAATGTGCTTATTCAGAAGGCAGCTGCATATCAAGAGGCGTTGTAAGATAAAACAGACAGAAACACTCCTTCATACCAGTGAAAGAATGTGTCCTCACATCAAGGTCTTTTTTAAAGCTATACCAGCAACACTATTTCTACAATAAAAAACAAACATCTTTAATAATTTGTTTTGTTTAAAAATACTCCAGTTTCTTTCCATGCACCTTGTTGATTTTGTAAACACAAACTCATGAAAGTCATACAGCAGCAACTACACAAAGACATTGGGTCCTATTATTAAAAAATGCATTATTTTAAAATTGAATTTGAATAAAACCAATTAGCAGCTGAATAAATGTAAATATAGAAGTGCACTATAAAGATATTTTATGTGTTATGTTTGACCGTTGTTACTAGGGTGTGTGTAAATGTGTTGATATGAACTTGTTTTAAATGTGACTTTTTGTTCGTTTTCTTTTCTTTACCAAATATGTTTTTTTTTTTTATTGTCCCTTTTCTGCTCATTTTCTGCTTGTACTTTTTATTCAAATAACTTTAGTAAAAATCAAGTTCTCCCGTAAGCCTGTAACTGAAGGAATTGTTTTGTCTCTGTGTGGGCTATTTCTTCAGCTGTGTGTTAAACCTTTGTATGTTTGACAACAATGAGACCTTGATTCAGCAACCTGCTTTGTTGTCAGTAAATTGTAATTTAAAGGGTTAGTTGGCACAAAAATGACATTTCTGTCATTAATTACTCATCCGCATGTCGTTAGAAACCTGTAAGGCCTTCAAGTAGTGTTGGAAGAGGTGGGTTTTCAGCAGTCGTTTGAAGGTTGTAATGGAGTTGGCATTTCGGATGGTGATGGGAAGATCATTCCACCAGCCAGGAACGGTGTAAGAAAATGTTCTTAAAGGAGATTTTGTGCCTCTTTGTGATGGTACAATGACTGTACTCTTGGACTCTTACTTTGCAAACTGTGCTGTGTGTTAATGAGAGTAACACAAGGGTCTTAAAACAACAACATAAGAAAAATAATTATCGAATACAAAGAATTAATAAAAGTTAAAGGACTTTATTACAGTTTATAGTCAAAATGTATCAGTTGCCAAGGCAATTATCGCTAATTATTACCAAAACTATCTACTACAGCAGCATTTTCAAGGCACATCCTAGTAAAGAGAACTGATTTTCAATATTTAATCGACAATTTTCTCAAACTTGTCCTGACTAGGCTTGTACAGTTGTTCTGATGAAATAGGACTAACAGATCAAATAAAAATGTTACATATAAGACAGACACTGTTAAACAACACTGATATGTTAGAGATCCTCTTAATGTTATTAAACCATTATAAATAATTCAGATAGACACATGCATAAATCATCAAGTACTAATGGCTAGATGCACATTATGGCTGGAATGTGAACACACTGTAATAACATCAGGTACAATGTTAGTTTTTTTTTGATGCAGTACCTGTACTACTACATTATTGGAGTACCATGAATCACAGTTTCAATTTTAAAAAATATTAGTGTCCAACATCCACTGTATTGTGATTGTAAACTTTTGCTGTTAAATGACATTCATATTGTCTAGCACAGAGTCTAAGATTAAAGCACTACAGAACTACAGCATTCAAAACTATGGCAGGATCCTCAATGTCTGCTTTACTCTGGACCATCCGCAGCTCGAGCTGAGCAGGACTGGGCTTTCGATTCGGACCAGCCACCTCTGAGATGAGCCAAGGTAAAGAGTGAGTTACATTCTCATCATACAGTACAAAACTAAAAGGGGACACTCACAAATGTTGTGTAATAGGGAATATTTGTTTGCTTACCTTTTGCATAAGTAATAGTCCTCTTAATGACATGGTGTATGACTGAAACCGTCTTTTCACATGCCATCTGTCAAAGGCACATCGAGGGCTTTGGATTATAATTCAGCACATCACAGTTCTTATTTTTTTACCTTTGTTAAGTGGCCCCAAACTATTTACTCAAGCTATTTATTTGTATAGGTTGCTTAAATTACCAAATGTAGTCACTTCATATAACTTACTGATGCAATAGCAAACTGTTTTATTCAAAAACAACTATATTTTAGCATGGTATGTTGTGTTGACCTTCAGATCATTTGGGTGGATGTGCGTCCATGCCAGCAGCATTGCAGCAAAAAGGTCGCCTGTTCCAACAAACACAGCATCCACCCTAGGCATGTCCAATCGGATTTGCTGAGTAATCATGGTACCATCTGCTCTCACTGAAAAACAACACCTGTACATCATGAAACTGAAATGAAACAAAAACCACTAGTCGTATTTCTTCAACACATGCTGAGAGTGCTGATACTGAACAAGCGCATTCAAGCCTATCCCATTTTGCATTTCCTACAGGAATTAGTTACGTTTAGTCCAATGCAATAACATTAACTAGCGCTTCCAGAAAAAAAAACATTCTCTTAGGGTCCAAATGACTAGAACGCAACATCAGGGCTAACCATTAATTGAAATATTATATATATATAAAAAAAGTTGAAATAATAATTGAGTAAAACAACCTTGTAGCTCAAAGTAGGTCTGTCTTTAGTCTATATGTTATTGTTTAAAATTATGGAGAAAATGAATGGTATTTCACTTCCAGAAGCAGACTGTTGTGCCCGATAAGTCTAGAATCACGGTTGCAAAGTGACAGAGGAAATTTTGTTTGTAGCACGTGTGATGATGTGATTATGATTATCACAGATGTGGGTTTTATCAAGTTTCCAAAACAACTCAAACAATCTGAATTTAAAGCCCTGTCTATGAGCTGTAAAAACGCAGGCGAGCTGACATCTGAACAAGATAGGCAAAATGAGGCAACTGAAATAACTGAAACTTACTCCCACAGGCAAGTAGTGATGAAAGATAAGTAAGCATGGCAAGAACTGTACCTCTGTAGAAATTAAATCAAATTCACCTCTTTTCTGGCTCCCCAGAGCAACCAGATACTGATCCCCCAGAGGAGAGGGCAGGTCAGAGCTGGTGATGACCACTGTATCTGGACCCATCGAATGCAGCTGGTTCATCACCTGAAATAAACCCAACTGATTCAGTTTCTGTTTCAAAAGTGTCTGCAATATTACAGCTGCTACAAGTTAGCTAAGGCTCTGTTTCAATAGTTTTGGCACAAAAACTAAAGACAAAGTATATGTGTGTTAACATTTATTATTGGTTTTATTTTTTAAACTTACTTCAACTGCATCTTTTTCTGAACTTATGCGTCTACCAGTGAGGAGCCTGTAAGGAAGAATATGAAATATATATATTTCCATGTGTTGGGTGTGTCATAACATCTGTGACTTCATCGTGGACAGTACTTCATCAATAGCCACAAAAACCCCCAAATTGTGAAATGGATTTATGTAACAGCAGAGACAGACAGGAAAGTATGTGTAGGATCAGAATATGCCCTAGAACCCAGACAGCACGCATAAAAAGACCCTTACTCAGCCTCAAACTGGTTGGGTGTGATTATGTCTGCAGCTGGAACTACTTTATCTCTGTAGATAGGCAGCAGGTTCTCAGGAACATACTAAAAAAAGAAAAACACGGAAGTGTTCAGATCCTTAAACTACTTTGAAACGCATCTTTTTTTAAACATGTAGTCTTTCGCAAAGCGTTTCTCATGAACACTGGGTTCCATTTTTGAATAGGAAAATAAGATGTAAATGATGATGGGAAAATAATTTGATAATTTTAGTTATGCTCACCATAGCTCCATTATCACCCAGCACCGGATCACACACTTTAAAAGACAGAAAATGAGCAAAATGAACAAATACTGTAACACATATTGATGTTTGGATCAGTGCTTGGAAGTTCACACCCCTTCCAAAAACAGCATTTCATTTATATCATGCCTCTTGACAATTGACAATTCCCCAGTCTAACTGAGAGAACTCCAGATGGTCTTTGCTTTATAATAAAGCCTCTTTTGCTAATTCTTCTACTTTCAGAAAGGTTTTAGCGTGATTTTGGATAAGATATGCTATCTTTTCAAGCTCTTTGCGAACAGTCATAAATGCAGTAGAATAATTATCTAGACGGGTGAAGTTGGGGGATTTAGAGGGACCCGTTTAGAGTAAACACTGAACTACAACGGTTAACTGCGGTAATGTGTGATAGCTAGCAGTCATCTAGAGTTCAAATTCAATACATTAGCTTACATGAATATATGCAAATGTATGCATCTTTGGTTTTTTGGGGTTTTCATGTTAGTTATTGTTAACAAAATGAGACCTTAACATTTTAATGTTACAGCTTTATTATACACACACCATATACCAGGCTTGGGTTTGCTCTTTTCAGCTCCTGCACAATGTCCACTACCGTATCCAAAAAGGAATCATCTCTAGTGTACCCTAAAAGAAAGAAGACATCTGGATCATATCAACTGACCAGCAGCGTTGGTGGACATAACTTTGAAGGGCAGGGTTTTATTAATAATGATGCCTGATGTAATTATAGTTATAAACAGCCATGCCATTTTTGTTTATTTTGGACATGCATAATCCAATTCAAACCAGTATGGGCCTATCATATGTCTTACAGTAATTGAATAATGTACAATGGTAATTGAATAACAGAAGACGTAAGAGTACCCGTGAGCACATAGTCATATTGGTTGACGTTGTTAAGCTTGATCCCCTCGTACAGGACGTGCAATTCATCCGCAGTCAACACTTGGCCCTTCCAGTGCTCATATCCTAGCATGAGAAAGACTTCATTAAAGTCTCCATCGTATGTATCTTATCCTGCATGTTATAGTAAGTGGGTAAAGAGAGAAGGTGTTAAAAGTGCTAAAGTGAAATAAAGGCTGCAGAAAAAAAATCTAGAAAACCATGCAATAATGTCCAGACATGTTTTTTACTAGCACTACACTGAAAAGCAGAAATATAGACTTTTACGGATTAAACAAATACAGGGAGAAAGATGATGGTTAGATGGTTCACACAGTCAGAAACCCTGCCCACTATACAAACACTGTTATAAGAAACATTAGATGGGCTGAATTCCAGCAGTATTTTCTCACTCAGAACAGTATAACAAAAATAATGTACTGAGCAGCACTTCGAATTTATAACAAGTTGGATTCAAACAAGCTGAGGGACAGACGACAACAGATGCTCAAATAAATGCTGTTAAAAATACTCCTAGACAATGGACCATGAAGCAACACAAATGTACTAATTAAAATTGTGTCATTAATTATTCACCCTCGTGTCGTTTCAAATCCGTAAGAAGCCATCAGACCCTCCATAGACAGCAACCGAAATGATCCAGTTACAGAAAGTATGAAAAACTCAAGTTGAGTCACATCCTGTTTTAATTATTTATGTACTACATCTTTGGGCCTGGGATTATGACCTGGGGTCACATGGATATCTTAATTTGTGTTCCCAAAGACAAACATAGGTCTTACGGGTTTGGTAGGACACGAGGTTGAGTAATTAATGACACAATATTCATCTTGGGATGAACTAACCCGTTAAAGCCTGTTAACACCTTAGACAATAACTGATCAAAATATTGACGGCCATTTATAACCCACTCGATTTTAACTAGACTGCGCAGTTACAAATGACAAATGGATGCTAATATAGATATAATTTCTTGGTGAGAATGGGCCTTTACTCAAAATAAGTATTTTAAACTAATTCAATAAAACTATTTACTATATTTATATATATAACTATTTATATAGTCACTAAAGTCCCACAGAATAGTGTTTGTATGGTTTATATAGTTTCTACAGGCTTAGTAACTGTCCAGTTGGTATTTTTAATAGTGGTCTTATACTTTTTTTAAAAAACAGGAAACCAAAAGCAGACAGGATGACTGGAAAAACCCAGGGTCATGCAGTGCTTTTAGTTTTGCTTCAGGAAACGAAGATAATAATGAGACTAATGTTTAACTCATGGGAAGCTGAGCTTTGACCTAAAGAAAAATCTTTCCCATACCAAGATAGGACCACTCTGATGAATTTGATTAGATTTTCTTATTCTACACCTATTAAATCATGGTTTAGCAATGCTGTTCAGATATTAATTCAGAATCAGTATTTTAACTTTCAAACTCTAAACCCTAGCCTAAACAAGTTTTTCAGACCTCGAGAGGTAGTTAGTAATGCCTCCTCACAAACTCTGATCATCTGATTTGAAGTCCAGCCTCCATTATGTATGTAAGGCCATGTCCTGCATTGTTCAGCTCTAAACATTTGTATCATCAGCAAACAAGTTATGCTAAACCTGAAAACTAAAAAAATGAATAAATGAATTTCATTCATTAGTATTTGGTTTAATAGCAGCATATACCTGTATGATTGGAGAACTGCACAGAATTGATAGTGTCGACTTCAAAGCCCAGCACCTAGAAGTGACACGTTAAACATTAAACCACATACAGACATGCATCGCAGAGGGGAAACTATTTTGTCCGGATTTCTTGTTGCAAAGGCTGAGGATGCAGCTTGTAAAGCAGTCGGATGTGCTTTGCGTCACAACTACGTTAAAACTTGCACTAAAACTTGCACTTGCACAAATGCACTACTAAATCTTACCTGTAAAGGAAAAGAAGCAGATTTGTTTCCCACATATCCTCTGACAACATGACTCTGAACTGATAGAACTCTGCAGTCCATGCTCGCTGCTTAGGATGCGCTTTTAATGCAACACACTAACAGACTTTAATTCTCTCAATAAAATGTCACTCCGGGCTAGAAGACAACGAGCAGCCGTAGAAGATAAAATAAAAACACTTAAATAATCACTCACACACCTCGGCACAGTACATAGATGGGCTCTGGTGAGTTTTTTTTTTTCTTCAGGCATATACAAGGACAACTAAGAGCTCGCAGCGTGACCGATCACGTCAAAGAACGATTGTTTTCGAGAACAAACTGGTTTGTTCAGGACTGGTTAATGTTTATGATTTATTGAAATACTGCTGTTGAATAAAGTTACATGTGCAAGGTACTTTGCAAAGACGTTTCCACATTGGTATTTGACTAAATAAACGATAAATAAAGCATTTATCTAATAAAATGAAATATAACTTTGTAATGTTTTATGTTTTTAAGGACAGTCATGGTTGCCCAGAATTATATTAATCAATATAATAGTTGTGTGCGTTTGTTACATCCAACAGGAAACTAATTTACTGAATTACATACAGGTATGATAAATTAAAGGTTTTTTGTTTCTTTGTAGTTTTTGTCAAGCCACATTTGAAAATAACAAAATGCAATTCCTTAAGTTTCGCTACAATTTAATACTTTTTATGGAACATATAACTTAAAAGTCAAAGAATAGAGCTGTGCAGTCATGGATCATGATGTACATTTTTATGCCAGCCCTGTATGTTTACTGTTCTTTCTGAATTTTCTTGTGGATTAATATGTTGACCCATTTTTTAATTAGAAAAAAAAATGCATGCAATGAAAATGTACCCAATCTATATCAAAATGCATTTTAGGCTATAGATCAAAGTTTCTCTAATCCACCCCTCAAGAGTTTAGCTACAACCCCATTGTACAGCCTGTTCAGATGAGTTTGATTAGGACTGGACACTCTATGGGATAGTACGTAAAGTCCATGTCCTGCATTATTTCTTTTTCAGTTTTAGATGTATGTCACATCATGAAAGAAAAGATCTGTTGCTGCACTTGTTTCATCTCAACTTTCAAATTCACATTTGCTTTTATATGTAAAAAATATAGTATACATAGTATATGTATATATATAAACAGGAAGGTATGGCAATGCTGTTTATAAAGCAAACAAAAAAAAATTGAGTGTCAATGCTAATGTTTAGGGAATCTAAGATATGAGGCATATCTTTTTCTTTATAATTATTTAAACATTTTGTGCTTTCAGAGAAAAAAGCACATATGTCAGACCTCCAGTTCATAAAAACTAACAAATCAATGGCTTCAATGGAAGCAAATTAAAGCCTTTAAATAATTGCAAACATTTCCTAGACATGCAACGGTTTCATTACCTTTGAATGTGCATGAACAAGGAGATACTGTATCACTTAAATTATAAGATTTTATTATGTCGTCATACACAAATGCAAATCTGTATCTGCATGGGTCCTTTCCTCTGTGCATCTGCTCTGAATGTTTATTTAGTAGAGGTATCAGTGCAGAAGATGTATTTACAAAAGATGGAGATAGAATGAATGGAGGCACACTGACCCTGTAAAGTGTGTTTACACTGAGTGGAGGACATAATGTTAATTTATCTGTAATATATTAGCATTCAGTTGCAGCACTGGTGATAGAAAGGAAACTGTGGGCCTCAGAATGTTTTACAGGGGTCAGTGCATAAGCTCGGAGCACGCGAAGGGCTTCATCTGGAGGCCATATTGGTATTTGTAGTCCTGATGCCTTTGTCATGGCTTTCCACTGGATGCTTTTATGCTTTATATCAGTTATGTTGTCATTGTGTGTGAGCTGTAACTGCACAGATGAAGGGTCCTCAGGAGACCAGGCCAGCCGCTTGAGACACATGTGGCAGCTGTCAATGAGGGATGCAAAGATAAGAGAGACAGGTAAGATCAAATCTATACCAGCTTATTTATTCAAAACAGCAAAAGTTAACCCAAAAATATAGAAACAGAGAGAGGAGAAGAAGAAAAAGAAGGAATATTTTGTTGTTGTTAATTTGGGGTTTAATTTTTACCTACTATAGATATCATCGTACTCCCAAGTTGCGTAACTCCAGCACATTAAGACAATTTTTGTATTGCAGAACTCGTTATGTTATGTTTAAATATGCAAATTAGGAGTTTTAAGACAGTTAATATGTTAATATGATGATTTTGGACTATTTTGAATATTTTTAAGTGATACATACTGTTCTGTAAATTTAGTCACAGCAAAAGCTCTAAAATAGTTTATTAATATGTATTAAAATCCTTATTATTAGTCATTATCTGTAAAATCCCAAACCACTGAAGAATTCATGGTGAAAGTTTCTGTGTGACATGACTATTTTGTGTCATAAATAATTCATGTAAGTGGATTTGGCAAACATTGCAGTACTTGATGAATTTTTTATATATTTGCAGACTAGTAGGCAATCGATATCATACATTTTTTATAACCTTTAACACAGAGCTGCACTGGTGACATATGTGGTATGCCAATGAAAAGAATGTATAACTGCTGCCTAAAAACAGAACCAGCACACCCTTTGAAATACAATCTTACCACTTTCTGAATAGTGCCTACTACACAATGTCACTGTCACTGTCAATGTCAATGTGACTTAAATTACAGCAGAAAACAGTTAGAGACCATATGCTACACTGTTGCACATTTGTGAAAAGTTAATGCTGAAACCATTAATATATGTTGAGTGTGGTGGCTGTAATCACAAATACAGTCATTCATGCGCAGATCTTAAGTATCCATCAGGTCCTGTCAGTTATCAAAGACACAAGGACAGATCTGTGACGCATGTTGATAAATTTTCACTGATAGCAAAATCATGATGCAAGCTGTTTTTTGTTGGCGGGGAGTTATTTGTGCAAAAGAACATGTACATAATCAGTTTGTTAGTAACCATAGATTACAAATACACTGCTCAAAAAAATAAAGGGAACACTTAAGCAACACAATGTAACTCCAAGTCAATCACACTTCTGGAAACCACAATCACACTGCCCACTTAGGAAGCAACACTGATTGACAATCAGTTTCACATGCTGTTGTGTAAATGGAATAGACAACAGTGGGAAATTATAGGCAATTAGCAAGACACCCCCAATTAAGGAGTGGTTCTGCAGGTGGTGATCACTTCTCAGTTCCTATGCTTTCTGACGGATGCGTTGGTCACTTTTGAATGCTGGCGGTGCTTTCACTCTAGTGGTAGCATGAGACGGAGTCAAAGTGGCTCAGGTAGTGCAGCTCATCCAGGATGGCACATCAACGCGAGCTGTGGTAAGAAATGTGCTCTTCACAGATGAAAGCAGGTTCACACTGAGCACATGTGGCAGACGTGACAGAGTCTGGAAATGACGTGGAGAACATTCTGCTGCCTGCCACATCCTCCAGCATGACCGGTTTGGCAGTGGGTCAGTAATGGTGTGGGGTGGCATTTCTTTGGAGGGCCGCACAGCCCTCTATGTCCTTGCCAGAGGTAGCCTGACTGCCAGTCGGTACCGAGATGAGATCCTCAGACCCCTTTTGAGACCATTATGTCGTCTTGGGTTCCTCCTAATGCAAGACAATGTGGCTGGAGTTTGCAGTTCCTGTAAGACGAAGACATTGATGATATGGACTGACTTGAATTAAATTGAGAACATCTGGGACATCATGTCTCGCATCATCCACCAATGCCACATTGCACTACAGACTGTCAAGGAGTTAGCGGATGCTTTAGTCCAGGTCTGGGAGGAGATCCCTCAGGAGACCATCCTCCACTTCATCAGGAGCATGCCCAGGCGGGCATGGTCATACAGGCACATGGAGGCCACACACACTACTGAGCCTCATTTTGACTTGTTTTAAGGACATTACATCAAAGTTGGATCAGCCTGTAGTGTGTTTTTCCACTTGTTTCCAATTTTGAGTGTGACTCCAAATCCAGACCTCCATGGGTTAACAAATTTGATTTCTATTGATTTTTCGGTGATTTTTGTTGTCCGCACATTCAGCTATGTAAAGATATTTAATAAGAATATTTCATTCATTCAGATCTAGGATGTGTTATTTTAGGGTTCATTTATTTTTTTGAGCATTGTATATTTAACTCAATACAATATAACAAATGTTATATTTCAACATTTATTCTTTTTATTCTCTGAATGGCCCAGCAGCCATAGGTGTGTCTAATCAAGCTCAACATCAGCTCCTGTACTGCCGTGTTGGGATTGGTTTCCACCTACAGATTGTGATGAATGGCAGTGTGTGGGGTGTGCACGAACCTTCTGAGTACAGTATGATTTATTACTTAACCTTCAATAATATAGAAAAAAAATCTCAATAACACAATCACCCACTTATCTTCTTTTTATATTATTCTTAGTTTTTCTTCACTCTCTTTTTGACTTTAAGGCTTGCTGAGGGTGTTTGCTGTCAGGCCGGGCATAGTGGGTATCCGTGGTGTAAAGAGTGAACGATATTTGTGCATGAATCAGGAGGGAATTGCACATGGAATGGTGAGAAATGTCATTCATTACACAAGACAAATACAACTCAGTTGCAAAACGTTACTTTTCTCAAGATTGTATTGAAACTTTAGACAAAATATTAAAAAAACACTTTCTCTATATATCTGAATATATGTTTTGTGTCATATTTAATACATCAGGCTTTTATGGCTTATGTAGAATGATATAAAGGCCCAAACTGAGATTATATGTAATATAATCATCACATGGCGCAGCAGATTGGTTCTTGCTGCTCAATATTAAAATATTTGGCTAGCGCTTGCTGTAGCAGTTGCATCATGCTTCAAAAACGCTTCACCTTCCCCAGCTCCACCTCTATAGATCTGCTATTAGGTGATTCATGTATGTCATATGGGAGTTATCATTAGTGTTATATGTGCAGCAGCAGTATTTCCTACATGCTCACAGCAGCATGTTGTGGTTGTATTGGTAGTAGCAAGTCTCTGTACTTACTCTGCCGCATAGCAGCAGCAGCTTAACAAGACCAAACACATTAAAGGGGTCAAATGATGCGATTTCAAGTTCCCCTTTCTATTTAGAGTGTTTCAAGCTGTTGCATGCTGTGCATAGTTAAGATCGTTGAAGTTGCAAAGGTTAAAGTTTCAAAACCAAAGAGATGTTATTTATAAAAGTTATGACTTATCCACACCCCCCTAAAGTGGCTCATTTAAACAACCCCCTTTTTTCTACCACCCAAATGTTAAGCAAAGAAAGAAGGCAGAGCCATTATTCTCCCGGTAGTGCTGCTGTTGGTTGCTGGACTTGCTGTGTTTTGAGCAGCAAAAGGTAGTGTTATGGTGTTATGTTTATGAGGCATGATGCAAAGCAACATGTAAAAAAACAGTACAAAGTCATGATATTCAATAATTATATTGAAGTGTCTCCACTGGACATGTGCAATAAATAAAAATGTATCTCTCTTCTTTGCTGTAGAAGTTGTTTTCAAATGAATGCCTGTTCAAAGAGCGCTTGGAGGAAAACCATTTCAACACATACTGTTCCCTAAGCACTGGCTTTTTCATGGCTTTATCACAGAAAGGGCAGCTGAAGAAAGGCAAGAGGGTAGACCGCCACCACAAATGCACTCATTTCCTTTCCCGCCAACCCATATCTCGTTAAACACATTAACTAACTGTCAAGCTATGATATGCAGTATCAACATTTAGATATGAAATCCACCCAGTCTCGTGAATGTGCATATAAATAAAATAATTATAATGAAAATAATAAAAATGAAAACTTGTGGTATATATTGATACAGATCTTGTGTACATGAAAACTTTGTATCAAATAAGCAGGCCAACCACATGTGTATCATATATATACGGCAAAGCCCATTTTTGCTTTCATTTTTATTTACCATACTCTTTATACGCATTTTCATGAGACCATGAACTCGAAATATTCAGTGGATGTTGTAAGCTCATGACTGACACATTAAAAGAGAAGCATATTGTTTCTATTTGTGAGACTGTAACAGTTTCTTGAACATGGTTGATTAGTCAATTCTGATTACTGCACAGTTTGTCTCTCAGATACTCACTGTATTTTTATTTATTTTGAATGTTTAAATTGGTAAATGACCCATAAATGTTGCATCTTTATTTGTACTTGATGTGTTCATAGTTTATGTGTACAATGAATGTGTAAATATTTATTTATTTGTCTCTAATGTGTGTATCATTTAATTGTAAACGGCATCTAAATACATACCACTGTTATTTTATTGTTATTTATATACTTATGTTTTATTCATATTTGTAATCAACTATTATTTTATGATGTTGTAAGGTCCCACCTACTTGGGCTCCGATTTCGTGTCTCGCTTCTCGGTTCTAAGAGAAAATACTCCTCGGGTTTTTTCCTAGCTGTTGCTTCTAAGCTTACTTTTACGTTTTACCTTGTTTTAATCTGACTCCAATTTTAAGTTATTATTAAATTTAGATTATAATCCTAGATTTGAATGCTGA
>JAUMHI010000259.1:0-30852 GCA_032359435.1 Enteromius unitaeniatus | reverse complement strand
TTTCACTACATTTCGTACTGTGTATGTTTGTGTATGTGACAAATAAAATTTGAATTTGAATTTGAATTTGAATTTGGTTTAAGCATGTGTCTATAGTGTTCAAGCAATGGATAACAACTGTAAGCCCTGAAAGCACTAACCAAATATGAGTTCTTTAAAAGAGAATGTCACTACGTGGTATGTTTTCATGCTGAAAATAATTGCAAGTTGGCAAATCACCAAGCGCCATTAGAGACATATGATGTTTTGTGAGATTGTTAAGTTATGACAAGGTATACATTCAGAATTCCATTGAGGTGTGACTACACCTCAATGGGACACACCCAGGGACATTTACGATTTAAGTTATGGTTGAGCAACACAGGTTCGTTTAAGATGAATTGGCAGGAGACGTGAATACAAAACATCAAGTTTACAGTTTTTCCTGAATGCTTAAGCACATTTTTTGTAACTATTGGCTATTTTTGCAAAACTCTACACACAAATAAGAAAACCCTTCAAAAAAAACAAATCAGCAAAACATTGTAGTTTTCTTGCAAAAGCGAATAAACCTACCTTAACTCTTCACACCTTCGTAAAAAAGGTATTTTCGTATCAGTTAACACAAACCATCACATTAATAAGCACACAATGCACCAACTACACACTGATGGTATGAATAGAAAACACATCTGGCTTTTGCTTTCTCTGTGCACAAAGAAGGCTATGTCAGTTTGAGGGCACACTTTTGTGTAAATAAATTCATTAAAAGGTCATTGTGTACTACATACACACAGAAAAACAGTTTTCAAGTGTTTTATTACATGAAACAATACAAAATGTAATAATAATACCTAATAATAATAATAACGGGTCCTCTAAAACATGCAACACTTTTACCTTTTGACTACTAGATGTCATTGGTGTCAGATGTCATAACCTTTTTACAATACATTTGAAAGCTCAAATGCATTTTTTGGATGGGGTAGCGTAGAAGTGGCTAAAGAAATGGGATTGAATAATAAAGGATTTAATGAATGCAAGACCAGTAGCAGTAACACCATCATGGTTATTTCCTGTGGTTTTTATGGATTTGGATTTACTAGGAGTAGGGATTATAAAAAATATAGCAAATATGTCAGGAATGATAGAAGATAAAATAATGACAATATATAATATACTGTTATACTGCAGTTTATACAGATGGATCCAAGAGGATGGATACAGGAAAAACAGGTTTTGGTGTTTTTATACCAGAAATAGGGGTTTTAATAAAGAAACTTGGCAATATATACAGTAGAGTTGATGGCTATAATAACTGCATTGTACTGGATAGTGGAAAGTGGATTGAAGAAAGCAGTTATATGCTCAGACTCCAGTTCAGTATTACAGTTTTTTTCCAGATGCTAGGACCCATTTCTCAAGACTTAGTTCACTTTTGCAAAACTCTTCACACAGTGAGCACAACAGAAGTCTATGTGGGCTAAACTGGGGATCAATTATCATTGTTTTGGCACAAAATGCATTCAATGACTACATCTCTGAAAATTCATGAATTCTTTTCTCACTGAAACACAACAACTGCCATAAATCTGTTGTACGTACAGGACATTTTGCACATGCTTACATACTGTTTTTTAAACTGTTAAACTTATGTTCAAAACAATAACATAATGCGAAACTGAATAAGACAGCAAAATTCAACAGCAACATTTTATTGCTTTATAGCTCATTGTTTTGTGGGTGACAAAGTGTGTTTTTCGGCTGTCAACAGTAGTAATAAGTCATACAAAATGTCAAAAAAGGTATTTATGGCTTGATTTATTGTTTTATGACCCTTTTATTGTTTTATTAGGGGGCAATAAAAACTACACCCTGTACACCCCCACCCCAGTCCTGCCATAAAAATTACCTCCAGAATGTTAATGGGCAACAGCCATCAAAAACAAAAACAAAGTCGTAAAAGTTTTTTAGAACCTTTGACCAGTACATTTGTTCTGGTCGATGTAGTAAATGTTCAGTGGATGTCTTTAAATAAAGTTTAAGTCATGCTGTTAAGGTCTGGAAGTCGGTTTTCATTCTTTTGTAACAATGGCTGCAGCAGCTTCTCCAAAAACGAAAGACTTCATTGAAGAGTGCAGCTCTAGCAGGACAGCAGAGGAGGGGGAAGAATGATGGGCCACAGTTCAGACAGCTGAAGTCCCAGTTCACAAGCAGAACACAGAAACATAGACACAATATATTTAATTAATAAACATCATAAACTTATACAACTCTGTTCTTGTTTTTTACGGCTGTTGTACATTAACATTCCTGAGTTTTTGTGGGGCAGGATGTGGGGTGCGTACAGTCTGGTTGTGCACCAGGTGTACGGGTTACTAGACAGTTTTTTTATTGCCTCCTAATAAAACGATAAATCAAGCCATAAATGCCTCTTTTGACATTCTGTATGACCTATTACTACTGTCAACCTTTGCTAGTGCTCTGGAAGAATTAATTTATTTGAGACCTGAATAAAGTGTTTTGGTAGTTGTAGTGCATTTTGAATGTGAACTGAACTGCTTTGCTGAGCTGAAACTTGGTTAGGAGAATTGTGTGAAGAGTTTTGCAAAAGTGAACTAAGTATTGAGAAATGGGTCCTAGCATCTGGAAAAAACTGTAAATCATTATCACAGTACACACAGGACTGCATATATTAAATATATGGAATTTTATTTAGACTTCAGAGAGTTGGTTCTTCATATAGGAGTTAAAGGAAATAAAGCTGCAGATGCTTTAGCTAAAGAGGCATGTGATATAGAAGAAATAATGGAAATCCTGTATAGTAAATCTGTAAAAGTAAAAGCAATAGTTAGAAATAATATAATAAGGGGATGGCAATATAACTGGGATAGGGAGATAACGGGTAGACATTATTATAGAATTCAAAAGGAAGTAGGAAATAGAAGGATGTGTAAAGGAAATAATAAAACTGAAGGTATAATTACGCGATTAAGAATGGGACACACAGGATTGAATAAAACATTACACCTAATAGGGAAGCATCCGAGTGGTTTATGTGATCATTGTCAGGAAGAGGAATCAGTGGAACACATACTCCCCCAGTTTCACAGACAAGGCTTAAGCTAGTCCTAGAATTAATTGCATTTTTGAGCTGTCTCAGATGAAAATATCTTGCTCTGACATATCTTAAAACGTGTCAGTTTCATTGTTTTGTGTTAAGATGCACACCTGTGATATTTTCTTATAAGGCATTTTTGTAAAAGTTGTTTAAATATCTTAATTTAACTAATGTCATAGTCCTTTGTGAAACCGGCACACTATGTCATTGTCAAAAGTATATTACAGAAAGAGAAATATTAAAGAAAGAAACTAGGGAATTAATATTGCAGACATACTTAATGGTCATAACAATGGAAGTGTATTACAGTTTTTCTCAATAGCTAAAACCCATTGGCTAAACATAGCTCTCAGTTGCCTGACCTCATTTAGCTAATTGTGCAGTCTGTTGTCAATACCTTAAACCATTTCACATGGTAAAACAGATCTAGATTTAGAATTTTCAACAAAAAAAAACCTCTATCCATACTAGAACAGTTTTTCCTCAACTGCTAAGACACATTCCTGGAAAGCTGCTCTCTTTTTCCCTAATCTGTGAACACAAGTGCCAACAATCAAATACAAACAGAGAACACATGTAATTGATTCAAC
Organism: Enteromius unitaeniatus; assembly: GCA_032359435.1. Taxonomy (NCBI): domain Eukaryota; kingdom Metazoa; phylum Chordata; class Actinopteri; order Cypriniformes; family Cyprinidae; genus Enteromius; species Enteromius unitaeniatus. The sequence goes on along the minus strand of JAUMHI010000259.1, from coordinate 27,162 downwards.
ACAACCACTCAGTTTTGAGCTACGCTAGAATGTTTTCATTGATCAAAAGACAATTTTTGGGGGGGTGTATTGTTTTCTGACTGCTTGATAGCGTATATCACTTTGATAATTCTATTTATGATTTGAGAGCAGTGCTTGATTTAGTAATTTTTTGTATTTTGTATATTGTATTTAATATTGATGTGAAAACTAGGGTGCTTTTACGCATCCGGGCACAGAACTTTTATTTTTGATCCATCATAATGACGTCATTTGACCGCGTCTCGCTCCAGTGTCTGTGATTCGACTGAAGTAAGGTTTGTGTTTTTAAGCATTGAAAATGTTTAAATAGATGCGTACTTTTCACATAAACTTCTATAATTGTTTACAAGAACTGAAAACGAATTGGTTATTGTTTAATGTAATATTTTGATGTGACGTTATTATCAAACAATAACGAACGTTAATTTGATTTGCAAAATGCATCCACGTGAGGAACAGAAAAGTCTCATTTCGCTTTTTATATCATGAATGCGGGCACTGGGAAGTAACGACGAGAGAAACGGACCCGTTCGTATCAGTTATTGCTTTCTAAATCTAGTCGCTTGTTGTCTATTATGTTGAAATCTTTGAGGCTGACGACATCTGCTGTTTAAAATGGTGCAACTTCAACAAATAGTTCAAATAGTCCGTGTCCCTGTACCTTTGCGTTTATTCAAGTCCTTCCTCGTGGACCAGAAATGAGGTCAATATACTGCCCAGTGATTCGGTCAGAAATGCATTGTTTTCAGTGAGAGACCTTTCATGTCAAACCCCAGCTATTATGATATGGCTGGCAATTTAGCACAATATGGAAGCAGAATTTTTTTTTTCTTATTTCTCAGTAATGAGTGTTAATAAATTGGCACTAGAAGTTGTCATTGATGCTGTTTTCCTTCTTTTAATTACTCATGTTTAAATATTAAACATGACCATGTGCGAACCCACAGGGAAAAACCTCCTGGTGAAGAACTTGAGATCCTCATGCCAAATAAAGATGGCGTGTATTAAAGAGGAGAGTGAAGACGTAAAGATTGGAGAAGCAATCGAAGTGAAACAAGAAGATACTGAAGAAGCAGGTTAGTGTTTGTTCCTAAAGCTGAGCTCTAAATACGGTCCTTATTAAAAGGCTGACCTCTGTAGAAATGAATTACATTTGTGAACCGTCTCATATGAGTGGCCTACAGAAGTTTTATTGGACATGGAGCAGGTCTTATTTGGGCAGACAAATAATTGGTAATTCATCATTTCAACCCTGGAATGTTATCGGAGGCTGTAACAAGACTTTTAGGCTTTTGTGACTTTATAAAAATAATTAAAAGTTTAATGAAATTACCATATTTGGTTCCTCGCCAGTCTATGGTCTATTTGTTTTCCCCAAAAGGGCATATATTTACAGTGTTAAAAACACACATAAACTACAGATAAATACATAAAATGTGCATAAACTTTTTCTCATTTAATTAATTAATTTTTTCCCTTTGTTTTATTATTATTTTTTAATGTGCCAAAGTCTCTTGTTTTCCAAAAGCTGGATATATACAAAAATGTACAGTTTAGATCTGCTGAAAACGAAGAATACTGACAAATATGTAAATATATAATAAGAAGCGAAAATAGCACACTAGTCTAGTTGGTACCACTTATCTTATCTTAGCAGTTATAACACTCACAGTACAAATAAACAGCAGTGTATGCCATAATAATATAAACTGGGTTAAAAGTAATAAATCAATAAAATCTATAAAGTTAAACATTATATTTCACTATTTATGGCTTGATCATTTAAAAAAATCTCCCACTGAATCACTGCATAACGTTATACAAACCTGTGTCAACATTACTTACTATTATCCTACATTTTAATGCATTATTTGTATATACATAAAAAAAAATCCCGTATTATGTCTAAATATAGACTTGCCTGAATAGGGCGTTTGATCACACCATTTTTAATGTCACAGTGTTTACTAATTTCTAGAAATGTTCTGCAAACAACACCAAACTCAACATTTAACACAACTATTCAACCATATAATGCATGTGTTTCGTTAACTTAGCATTGTTCGTTTCGATGCTATTTATATTTTTGTGAGAGTAGGTATGAGCGTAAACGCATACTTTTCAAACATCGGAAGTACGCTGATGTTTGAAACGCCCCGGGCAACTCCTGACTGGTCAAATGCCACGGTGTTGCTATCTGTGACGTAGACTGATTTCTGCTGATTTTCTGCAAGCTTAAGCAGCAAGTTTTTAGTAAAACACAATTTGAAAAATGTATTTTAAATGTAAAAGATTTTTAAACTGTCCTCTCAAAATTGTTTGCTAAATTTACACAATTATGTTGAACATCTTTGGCTTGAGAGGCTTCATTACTTTTGTTCTCAGGATCTTCCCCCAGAATTTCAAACTCGGGAATGTATATCGTTCAGGGCACTTGCCCACTTATCAAATGTGTGTGAACCTCTCAGCTGCAGTGTGCAGTAACGCCTGAAGCTCCTCTATCATCATTAGCTTTGGCGGCATCATCAACCATAGAGCAGTCAGCTTCACAAAATCTTTAAAAGGTTTAACAAGGCAGAAAGGCTGGTGCCTTTGGACCTCATACTTCACCACAGCTTTGACCCTTTGGGACCAGTTGGCCACCAATGTGGCCTCTTTGCTGGTAGATGGAGTCTCAGAAGTCAATTTTTTTGTTGACGTCAGCTCCATATTTTTTAGGGTGGTGTGCAGGCTTTCTCTGAAACAGTGAAAGATATAAAAGAACTGAAAAAAAACGTCAAAACTGAAGTTGAGCCACTGATGTCACATGGACTGTTTTACTTATGTTTTTACTACAGGGTCAGATGGCTCTCTAATATCATCAAAACAAAAAAGGTTTTGTGTTCCGAAGATGGACGAAGGTCTTATGGGTTTGAAACGACACAAGGGTGAGTATCTCATTTTTGAATATCAGTGTTTTTCATTTTTCCTGTTGTTGCATGTCATTAACCTGTAAAACTTGTATTCGCTTAGACCTGATAAAAGAAGAGTTACTAAATGGAAAAGAAGTAAAAGAGGAGAAACATCATGATTTCATAACTGGAGAAAAAAATGAATTGACTCCTTCACAAAAAAACACGGGACCTAGAAACTATTTCACCTGCTTTCAGTGTGGAAAGAGTTTCGGTCAACACAAAGACCTTAAAGCCCACATGAGAGTTCACACTGGAGAGAAGCCTTTCAGCTGCCAGCAGTGTGGGAAAGGTTTTACTGAACGAGGAAGCCTTAAAAGGCACACAAGAGTTCACACTGGAGAGAAGCCGTACACATGCCAACAGTGTGGAGGCAGTTTTACTCAAAAAGTAAGTCTGAAGAGGCACATGACAATTCATTCCGGAGAGAAGCTTTTCATCTGCAAACTGTGCGGGAATAACTTCTCTCACAAAGGAAATCTAAAGATTCACATGAGAGTTCACACCGGAGAGAAGCCATTCATATGTGTTCAGTGTGAACAGTGTTTTACACGTAAGGAAAGTCTTAAAAACCACATGAGGATTCATTCGAGAGCCGACCGTTTCGTGTGTCAACATTGTGGGAGGAGTTTCCTAAACAGCAAACAACTGATAAGGCATGTAAAAACTCACTCTGGAGAAAACCCTATCATGTGCCATCACTGTGGGAGGAGTTTCACACTCAAAGGAAACCTCAAGACTCACATGAGAATTCACACCGGAGAGAAGCCTTTTTTATGCCAACACTGTGGAAAGAGTTTCAGACATAATGTAAGTCTTAAGATTCATACGAGACATCACACTGGAGAGAAGCCCTTCACGTGTCTTCATTGTAAGAAGAGTTTCACATACCAAAGAGACCTGAATCATCATTTGCAAACTCACTCTACAACTAAATCGCAGAGTTCCGAGTGCGACGAAAGGTTTCGAAAAATGAGACGTTTTAGAAATCATCTGAGCAGATACTCTGGAACAAGGTGGTTTAATTGTTATCGGCGTAAAAAAATGATTGTGCCGTCACACTTAAAGATACACCTGAGAAGTAATGCAGATGTGAGACGCTATTTGTGTTCTTTGTGTGGAAAGGGTTTTAAATGGCTTGGCAATTTAAAATGGCATCAGAAAACATGCATCTCTGTGAAATTAAGGCTACGGTCACGCCGCAAATGAAAGTGAACCAAGCCAAGTGAGAGCTTTTAGGGTTTTTTTCTCCTGGTCAAGTTGTTAAAATAACCTTTTAAATGTATCCCGTATTAAATACGGTACGTCTGAGCAGGTGATGTTTTTACAACGTCTTTAATTTGCATCTTTTACATACTAATTAAACTATAAATAAAAGGACATGAACTGAATGATGCGATGATGCATTTGTAGTTAAAGAAGGTACAAGTGAAGAAATAAATTAGAATTTCAATATGGTTGCTGTTGGGGTAACAACATTTTTTTCTTTGTGGAAGCTTTGTACTCTGCAGATATTTAAATGTCATCCTGGTATCATGGACCCTCTCTCTCATTTTGTACAAAGGTAAGCAGCTGCTGCCGTTTTGCAATGTTGTTTTTTTAAACGGTAATGTATTGTAAAAGATAACGGTCAACCTGGTAAGGTATATTTTGTATCTTTTCAAGACGAGTAAAGAACGCTGTACCAGTCATTAAAATGCTTAAAAGTGTAGATGTACGCGTTTAAGCAAGCCTGTTCTTTATTCTGTGGCAGCAGATGATGGTGTGGACTGGTCTTATGCTTATCGAGTCTAGAAGCAGTAAAAAGGTGGTGTGAAAAAGCAAGCACAATTGCTTGAATGAAATTTATGAGCGCATATATCTCAAAATGCTATGATATCCATGTATTTTTCATGTTACAAAATAAGTTTAGAAATGTTATTTGGTAATAAAGGCCAAAAATAGATGCAGTGATAAAATTGTTGATCAATGTGGAGTTTAATTATTCTTGGTTCTGATTTAACTGTGTGGTGTTAAAAGTTATACTTTACCACAGCAATGAACACTGTTTTGAATTAAAACACTGAAATGTAAAAAGTCTTTCTGAGGCATTTTAACCTTAGTCTACTCTCATGCATTATGGCTTCAACTGTACCTCATATGAGTGCACTTAGGAGTGTTTTATTTATTAAAGAATTGATGGAAAATATATGTCATGAAGTGTTTTATTTTTTGTGCTTTGTGGCTATGTAGTTTGAGCGTGTGAGCGAGACCTTTATTTTGATCTGGTGTTGTGACGTCATAAAACTGCGTGGCGCTGCTGCGTCTGCGATTCAGCTGAAGAGAGGTTTGTGTTTAGCGTTTAAGGGTGTTTAAATTATTCACTTTTTATAGTTTATAAGAACGTTGAATTATTTAGTGTATTCTTGTTGTCTGTATCATTAATTAACAGGTAGTCTGTGTGCAAAACCATTCCACACGATTAGGTTAGCCAGGACTTTTGCAGGTTTTATGAATTATTAAGTCTTTTTAAAAGACCCCTTTTCGGAGTTTATTACCAAAGCTGCGTCATTAGTTATTTTTTTAAACGGAACTAAAAAAAATAATGGATTAAACGGAACGTTAATGTAAATGTCTAGAGGGGAGCATAAGATGAGCTGTATTAGAACACACACACATCGATCGATCTCTATTACTATTTGATTTATCAATAAAAACTGACATGGCTAAAAGACACAAGTTGTGTTTTCTGTTAACAAAATGTGTAAGTTTATGATAAAAACGAACAAATATCTTCCAAAGGGCTCAGAAACTTCAACTTAATTAAAAGGGAAAAACAAGTTTTTGACAGATATGTTTTAAGCATGAACTCAACTGAACTTTATTAATGTCATCAATTAGTATCTTTAATGCTAAAGTTGGAAAATGAAAATGCTATTCTTTTTTGGGGTTTTTTATGCAGTGCATGCAACTGCTGTGAACATGACTGTGAATTTAATTTTTTGTAATGTCTTAACATTTTTTGAAGGGTGCATTCCATTTTTTTTTTGCTCTTTATTTATTATTTTGCTTTTATTGTGAATTCTAAATAAAAACTCAAGTACTAAAGGGTTGAAGCAGATATTTTCTATTGAAACGAGTTAATTGCTTGCCAAAAGGATTTGTTTTCTGTTTTATTATTAACTCTGCCAGTGCACTGATTGCTAAACTAGGGAGCTACCTGAGAAGCACCAAAGTATTTAGTTTGGATTTAATTTTCTTTCTGTTCATTATTTTCATATTAAACATGAAAATGTATTCAAACACACAGGTGAAGCAACTGAGATCCACGCACTATTATAAAGATGGCATTAATTAAAGAGGAGATTGAAGACATTAAGATTGAAGAAGACTTCAGTCTGAAACAAGAAGATGCTGAGAAACAAATAGGTTGGTTTCCATTCATTCTCAAAGCTGAACTCTTTGAAGAAGCATGACTGCTAACAACATCAATAAGATAATCAATGATAACACAGGTCTCTAGACATATCTCAATAATCACTTCAGTTCTTAAAGGGTTACTTCATCCCTAAATGAACAATTTGTCAGTATTTACTTACTCTCATGTCATTCCAAACCCGTAAAAGCTTTGTTCATCTTCGGAACACAGTTAAAGATATTTTGGACCGGAAAGAAAAAAGCCAGACTGATGGAGGGCTGCAGTGATGTTTGACTTTCTACAATTTTCTCCCATCTCCAGACTGCATCTCTGGAGCTCAGCCACAGTTATCTTTGGATTCTTCTTGACCTCTCTCACCAAGGCTCTTCTCCCCTGAAAGCTCAGTTTGGCCAGACGGCCAGCTCTAAGAAGGGTTCTGGTCTGATCCTAAATGTCCTCCATTTTAGGATTATGAAGGCCACTGTGCTCTTTTTTTGTGACCTTGGCCAGATCTGTGCTTTGCCACAATTCTGTCTCTGAGCTCTTCAGGCAGTTCCATTGACCTCATGATTCTCACATGCATTGTGAGCTGTAAGGTCTTATATAGACAGATATGTGGATTTCCTAATCAAGTCCAATCAGTATAATCAAACACAGCTGGACTCAAATGAAGGTGTAGAACCATCTCATGATCAGAAGAAAAGGACAGCACAGACAGAGTTAAATATATGAGTGTCAAAGCAAAGGGTTTGAATACTTAGGACCATGTGATATTTCAGTTTTTCTTTTTTAATAAATCTGCAAAAATTTCAACAATTCTGTGTTTTTCTGTCAATATGGGTGCTGTGTTTATGTTAAAGAAAAAATGAACTTGGTGATTTTAGCAATTGGCTGCAATATAACAGAGTAAAAAATTGAAGGGGGTCTGAATACTTTCCGTACCCACTGTATATTATAGTACAGCACCAGTCAAAAATTTGGACACAGTTCCCATTCGTGTACATAGAATACAATTTCTATGTATTTCTGTTGTATATTCTACTATTAGAATATAATTTTCCTCTGTGAGCATGCCCTTGAGGGATGTATTTTATTTTTTTCATTATTTTCATTTGTTTTTAGGGATGTGCTCTAATCGTAATGTTTAAGAATGGCTTTTTGGGTTGGTTTTTAGGTGTGGGGTAAAATTGTATTTTCTCTTTTCTTCATAGACCTGACGTCACCAAAGAAGGAGAGTGAAGTAATAAATGAAATCGAAAAGAAATATGAAAAACATGATTTCATAACTGGAGAAAAATCTTTTAGTTGCTCAAAGACCGAAAAGACTATTTCACGAAACAGAACTAAAAATTCAGGAACAAGTTATTTCAACTACTTAAAGTGCGGAAAGAGTTTCAGTCAGCACGAAAACTTTGAAAACCACATTAGAGTTCACAATGGTGAGAGCCCTTTCAGCTGCCAGCAGTGTGGAAGACATTTTACTGAAAATGGAAGCCTTAAAAGGCACATGAGAATTCACACTGGAGAGAAGCCTTACACATGCCATGAATGTGGAAGAAGTTTCACTCAAAAAGGAACCATGAAGAGGCACATGAGAATCCATACTGAAGAGAAACCTTACTCCTGCGATCTGTGTAGAAAAAGCTTTAAAGCAGAGATAAACCTCAGGTATCACATGAAAATTCACACTGGAGAGAAGCCTTTCATGTGCCAACAGTGTGGAAAGAGTTTTAGACATAATGTAAGCCTCAACACTCACATGAGAATTCACACCGGTGAGAAGCCTTTCGTGTGCCAACAGTGTGGAAAGAGTTTCAGACATAATATAAGCCTCAACACTCACATGAGAATTCACACCGGTGAGAAGCCTTTCACATGCGATCAATGTGGAAAGAGTTTCAGCTGTAAAATAACCCTTAACTGCCACGTGAAGATTCATTCAAGAGAGAACTCTTTTAAATGTCAACAGTGTGGAATGAGTTTTACAAATCTAGAGCGTCTCAACAGCCATGAAATAATTCACTCTGGAGAGAAGCCTTTCAAATGTCAACAGTGTGAAAGGATCTTCCAATTCAAAAAATCCCTTAAGGCTCACATGAGAATTCACACTGGAGAGAAGCCTTACTCATGCCCTCAGTGTGGAAGGTGTTTTACATATAAAGCGACACTGAATTCCCACATGAGGAGTCACACTGGAGAAAGCCCTTACACGTGCAAACTGTGTGATAAAAGCTTCTCACACAACGGAAATCTAAAGACTCACATGAGAATTCACACTGGAGAGAAACCATTTACATGCGTTGAGTGTGGAAAATCTTTCACACGTAAAGAAAGCCTCAATTACCACATGAGGATTCACTCAAGAGAGGTCTCTTTTGTGTGTCATCAGTGCGGAAAGAGTTTCACAGACAAGAAACACCTTAAGAGGCATGTTAAAATTCACTCTGGAGAAAACACTTTGATGTGCCAGGACTGTGGAAAGACTTTTACGCACAAAGGGAACCTGAAGACTCACATGAGAATTCACACTGGAGAGAAACCTTTCACATGCCATCAGTGTGGAAAGAGTTTCAGACATAATGTGAGCCTTAAGACTCACTCGAGAATTCACACGGGGGAGAAACCGTTCACGTGCCATCACTGTGGAAAAAGTTTCAGACATAACATGAGCTTTAAAACTCACATGAACATTCACACTGGAAAGAAGCCTTACGCGTGCCATCACTGTGGGAAGTGTTTCATGTTTAAAGGAAACCTCAAGACTCACATGAGAGCTCATGCTGGAGAGAAGAGTTTTATCCACCAAAGAGACCGTTCACAAACTCTTTCTGTAAATCAATTACAGTGTTCTTTGTGTAACAAGGCCTTTACAAAACTGAGCAATTTTAAAAATCATCAGCGCATTCACTCTGGAGGAAGGCAGTTTAACTGTGATCAATGTAATAAACTATTTATTTCACCATCGCACTTAAAAATACACTTGAAATATCATTCAGATGTTAGACGCTATCAGTGTTCCTTATGTGGAAAGGGTTTTAAATGGCTTGGCAGTTTACAATGGCACCGGAAAAGACGTACCTGTATAAAATTAAGGCTACGCTCACAACACAGCTGAACAGTTATTATCATGCCGATGTATGTTCAAGCGATTTGGTCTGTGGGAGTTTGGGCAGGACTTTAATTCCGCAGCTCCACCTCACAATCTCTACTGCGCAGAGTCTGGCTCCAAATGACGTCACTTTTGCTAAGTGTCAGCAGCCATACTGAGCATATTTTGGCTTTAATTTCTATAGTGGAAAGAAATGGCGTCGCATCGTCCATCTCTTTTAACTGTCTACTTCTTGCGTCCGTTACTTGGATTACTTTGCCTTGAGACGGTTTATTAACTCGTGTGGCTTTTCTTTTTTTGCAAATGTTTTAAATAACAGTTAGATGCTCTCAAATTGTGATTGTATAGAAGAATCCCACATTTATTGGATTGAGTTTAGTATCTCTGAATTAGAAAAAAAAATCATAAAAATGTCTTGCTGTTAAATGCTACAATGTGAGCAAAAGATTATAAATAAAAGGATAAACTGAATGAGATAATTAACATTGCACTGCATTATTTGATTCATCTTAAAGCATGCACAGGTAAGCATATGGCTGTTGGGCCTCAGCTTCAGATTTCTCATCGCTGATTTGTGGGCTGATGTTTCTCAATTTAAAGGGATAGCTCTCCCGAAAAAAGACAGGATCGTTTGTCTTTTACTCACCTTTGAAGGTGATTGATATTTAGAAGGTGAAGGTGATTTCGACGTTTGTCAATTACGACAGTAATCTTAATATGTAAATTGTATACTAATTTTAATGCTGTATAAGTTGCAAAATAAAAATGTATAGCCCTAATTCATTTGTAACATGTCCAAGCAGAAATAGTAGCAAAATTATCATTTAAATGTTATTTGTCCTAAATGCATTTAGACTAACAGTTAGGACACTTACGATTGCATTTTCATCATAACGCTGTGGAATATTTGTAGCAAAATTCAATGCAGCTTTGAAAATGCATTCCAAGATGACTACGCCCACCCTCCGTCAATCATTGCTTCAAGGTGGGGATTGCCAGAAGAGTGTTACGTTTAGATTGTTCGAAACATGGCAGCTGGGGATATGAAGTGGAAGATGAAGAGAGAAATAGTGGTGTTTTAGAAGATTTGTATGCGACTGTAGGTGACAGTAATATTTACATATTTGATTCAATTATATTGAAAAAATTTGTCTCAGGGTTTAAGAGTTGCCTTGGCTTCATGGGGACTTTCTGACGCTCGGCAGGTGTCAATCACCACAGATAACGGATCAGACATTGTGAAGGCTGTCGCTCTAAACATGTGGACTAGATTGCAATGCTTGGGACACAGACTCCATCATGCAATTGGTTTAAATTTAGCCTATAAATGCAATATTAATTGGAATATATATATATATATATATATATATCCATAGCAATCCATATTGCTATGATATATAAAATATAAGCTAATTTTTTTAATCTTTTAAAAAAAGTAAAAAATCCAGAATGGAGTAGTTTACAAACAGACTGCTAGGTGGGGCTATTTAACAATAAACGTTAGCATATTTTAAATTGCTTCAGCACTTCTTGTTTAGACCTACATATTTTATGCATTTAAATATTTAATAAAATGCTCTTAATAAAATGATGATGCTTTTCATTTAAAAGCATTTTTTAAATTTCTTTCTTTTAGAAAATGCAGTTAACGATTGCCGCATTTCCAGAGCCACAGGCTTGTGCAAAAAGTTGTTTGTCCATTATTCACATAGTTGGAAGAAGAAGAAGATGTGAACTGAAGCCCAGGAACAACTTCAGCTTCCAACGCATGCACTAATAGCAGAGTTCCCAACTAGGTGGGGCACAAGGCAACAAATGATAGAACGAGTTTTGGAGCAACAGAATTCTTTCAGCTGATCGCAAAACAAGACAGCTGGTGCCTTAATGGCAGGACATAGATGTCCTCGAATCGATGACCTGTCTGGCGAGGACTATGTCAGCGTGTCATATCTGAAACCAGTTCTTAATTTATTCAACACAAAGATCCTGGCTGTGAATGATAAGAACTCTGACCTGACCAAGACAATAAAAGCTAAAATTCTTGAGTACATGAATAAAAATGATGATCATGAAGATACTCAAGAACTGCTGGATATGGCATCCTTCCTAGATCCAAGGTTCAAGACAAGTTACATTGCTGCAGACAAACTTCTAAATATCAAGGCCAAGGTGAAGTCTCATATTAAAGATATTTCAGACATTCCATACACTTGGTGTATGGTTAAATTGAGTGGTACAGTCATAGGTTAAAATAGTATACACATGTGGTGTAATATTTATTTTCTATTAAATAAATAGAAAATAGCCAACCCCACAGAGGACTTCAGATGATGCCAATTTCACAGAGGACTTAAGATGATGCCAACCCTGGAACAACACACAGCTTTTTCAAGACTGTCTCAGCCATGCCAGCATCTATGCAACTGGATGAAGCCATTGCCTCTGAGAGGAATAGCTACCTGCTTACTCCCTCGATCGACACTGAGGAAGATCCTCTGCTGTGGTGGAAACTACACCAGATAAATTTCCCAAGATTGAGCAGGCTTGCTCAAAAATATCTCTGTGGTTCTGCAACAAGCTCACCATCAGAAAGGGTGTTTCGCGAGTTCGCACTTCCTCATAATAATTAATAAAGTGTGTTTGGCGTGCTGTCCAGAGGGCAAGCCGGGAGCTCGGCGGACTCCGAGCCCTACTGAGGCTCGGACCCTGTTTGCCCCCCCTACAGATGGTTCTAAAAGAAGACGGAGAAGGGGAGGTGGAAGGATGCCTAGCTAGATATGGAAGGGAAGTAGACAAGGTTATGTAAAGCGGAGGCAGACAAACGGGTTTGGATAATGATTAATAGGCTGATCAGCGATAATTCGGAACCAGCTGTGGATAAGCATTCATCCGTGCTCCTCCCGAAACCTGTTAACAACATCACTTAGCACAGGAGGGAATGTGGTGACATGCCAGCGTGCAAGCTTGAAACCAGAAATGGTGGACATGCTGGTTTTCGTAGCCAAAAACATTTAACCATTTCAAGCAGCTAGTTTCTGCCATTGTGGCTAGTTAGTGTTATTTGAGACATTTCAGCCTGCTTTTTCATTTTGATGGTTTGATTACCCACAAACATTTCTTTTTCCTTAGGTCTGTTCTAGAGACATGTTTTTACAATTAACTTTATATGTTTTTGAGACATATTTAGTACTTTGGTTACAGAGACATATTGTTACTTATTGATACTTTTATTTATTATGTGGCCCATTATCTGTTTTAAAGACATTGTTATTGAATGAATGAATTTCTGTTTGAAACATGTTTTAAATGAACACTGCATGCATTTATGAAAGTAAATGTTTCCCTGTTTCTCCGTTTAAGGAAATACAGCATCAGAAATTTGAGTCGAAATTAAAATCAAAATCAAAATTGCAAAAGTGAGTTAAAAATCAAGATTTTTTCTTTTGTCCAAATTGCACAGCCCTAGTTTTAACCATGTTTGCATGATTATTCTCTTTGTCATGTGCAGCATAAAAATACTTAGTGTACTTATTCTATTGTTGTTCTCTTATTTTTTAGGTTGTTGGCACCTACAGCTGCAGGAGGAGGAACAACCGGTGGCCACAGATGTTGTTTTACAATATTGTGGACATGGCAGCATATAATGCATATGTCATCTTCACAGCTGTGGATCCCTCCTGGAACAAGTCAAAACTGTTTAGGCTTTTCCTAGAAGAGCTGGGAAATTCTCTGGTCTCTACAGCAATTTTGAGGAGAGATCACGAGTGTTGCTGCTGCACTGGTGAGAGGGATTCAGTCTATTCAGTCCAGATGCAAATCCACAGGCACCTGTCGCTCAGGAATGAAGAGGAGAAGATGCATGTTGTGCACAGGAGAGAGAAAAAAAAAAAGTCAGCATTTGCATGCAAAGAGCACCAAGTGATATGCTGCAAGTCCTGCTGGAAAGACTGAACACACACACTAAATAGTTGGTTTCATTGTTTAGTTCTCCATCCATCCTCAACTCTTGCACTGTTATTCAGTTTATTCGAAGTTGTTGTTGCATTTTGGTTCATAATAAATTATGTTCATAAATCTGATGCAGAGTAGATTTTTTTACAGAAAAAAAATGGAAAAGTGAATCACTGAATGATTTTAAGGTTTTAAACTGGTTTTACCATCAAGAAAAAACAAGCATTTACCGTCAAAAGGCAGCAGGTGCATAAATACACTTACTTTGTTTTCGTTTACTTGTTTCTTTGTAGATTTTTCCAGTCAAGTGCAGAAAGGTCTCTCTCACACACACTATAATAATATGTTGTTATACTACATAGAACTCCATATAAAAGCCAGAATCTACACTTTTTTTGTGCACAGAAACATCTAAAGGGTTAATGGGGCCAAATGATGATCAACAGTAAAAATTATAAATTTGACTTCTCAACAGGGAATACCACAAACAATCAAGAATGCATGATTATACTTAGAAATAGGACCATGAAACTTTACCAGTTGATTACTCACATGAATAGGAGAAAAAAATGCATTGCAAGTTTTTTTTTTTAATTTTATGTTTAAATACGCAAGAAGCAATATCTCATTAAATATGCGGAAATTTGCATATATTTCCAGTACATATATCTGAATATAGGATAAAGCCAGGTGCAAAATTTTTTTTTCATTTTGTTTATACACAAAATGAAAAAATAATTACAGAGGGATTTTAGGATATCTGCTTTCATTACCTAGGAAATCAAAATATACCATCCATAGCCTTAAAAATACAAATCCCTCTGTAAATATCTTCAGAATACTAGTGAGAGTATAACTGGAAAGTTTGGTGTACATAGGTGCAACATAGGCCGAGATATTGGTACCGGAAAATGACAAAAAGCTCATTTTGAGAAAACGGCATTTGAACATTTAAATACGGAAAGAAAGTTATGGTCACAAGTAAACAAAATGTTATAAAATAATAATTTTAACGTTTTTTTTTTTTTTTACATTTTCTTTATAGTATGTCTATTTCTTTTGAGGGACTAAACTAGCCCAAAACCTCAAAATTGACCACCGCATAAAAAAAGCTATGTTTTTGCCTGTAGTGTCTCGCCTTAAATTAGTTATTAAAGACGTTTTGTCCCCAAACATATCGAAAAGTTAGTAAATTTGAACAATGCACAAAGGTTAACTCATCCAAAGTGCACACACCATGAACACAGTGCTTGCGGTGCAGGGAGCAGTTGGGGGGGGGGTTCGATGCCTTGCTCAAGGGTCTCACCTCCGTCATGGTATTGATGGCGAAGAGCGCCCTGGATATTCACTCCCACTACCTAAAATTCCAAACGGACCTGGGACTTGAACCTGCAACCTTCAGTGGCTTTCAAAGCTCTACATGAAGTACCCTTATAAAGAACCTGCAACCTTCAGCTTACAGGTCCAACTCCCTATACATTAGGCCACGACTGCCCCCAGGACAGATCGAAGAGCCAGCCCTGCACATTATGTACATCTCATTTATCTATCATACCTGATTCAGCTTATTAATGTAAACTGCACGACTTAAGTGGATGTGTCAGATATAGGGAGACGTACAAAATGTGAAATGCTGGGGGTACTTCAAGCAGAGCTTTGACAGCCACTGGGTTAAAACCTTTTAGCGAGACAGACAGGAGCAGTTAGACTTGAATCTGGAACCAGCTTCCAGGTGTCATCAAATGAGCTTTAACTTCAGCCATATTCAAGTATTTGACAACACACATTAAACAATGCGTTTACATTCTCTTACTGCAGATCAATGAAATAATCCAATGCAAATTTTCTTTACGTCATTCAGGCTTCTTTTATTCAGAATCGTCAACTGTTGAACATTCATTTGCGGCGTGACCGTAGCCTTAATTTTACACAGATGCGTATTTTCTGGTGCCATTTTAAATTCCTCAGCCATTGAAATCTCTTTCCACACGAAGAACACAAATAGCGGCTCACGTCCAGGTGACTCTTCAGGTGTATCTGTAAGTGTGATTGTAAAAGAAATTTTTTAGTGCACTTATCACAATTAAATCGCCTTCCTCCAGAGTCGACGGGGAGGGGATTTTTGAAATTGCTCCTTTCTTTAAACCTCTTGGACGTCTGTCGATTCGTTCCAGGATGACTTAGCAGATGACGTTTTAGGTCTCTTTGGTACGTAAAACACATTTCACACTCAATACACTCAAAAGGCCGCTCTCCAGTGTGAGTGAGATAGTGAGTCTGGAGGGTCCCCGCAACTCCGAAACCCTTTCCACACTGATCGCACGTGTAAGGCTTCTCTCTGGTGTGAATTCTCACGTGAGTCTTGAGGGTTCCTTTCAGCGCGAAGCTTTTTCCACAGTGATGGCACATGAAAGGCGTCTCTCCAGTGTGAGTTATGATATGCTTCATAAGATCTTTTCTGTTGGCGAACTTCTGTCTACACCGATGGCATATAAGAGTGTTTGCTTTTAAGTGCGATTTTACGTGGTTATTAAGGGTTCCTTTATGTCTAAAATTCTTTCCGCACCGATCACATTTAAAAGGCTTCTCTCCGGTGTGAATTCTCATGTGATACCGAAGGTTTGCTTTCTGCGAGAATCTTTTCCCACACAGGTTGCAGCCGAAGGGGGTTTCTCCAGTGTGAGTCCTCATGTGGCAATCGAGGGATTCTTTATATGCAAAATTATTTCCGCACTGAGTGCACGTGTAGGGCTTCTCTCCGGTGTGAATTCTCATGTGAGTCTTAAGGCTCGCTTTATGAACGAAACGGTATCCACAGAGATGACACGTGAAAGGCTTGTCTCCGGTGTGCATTCTCATGTGAGTCTTGAGGTATTTATTGAACCGGAAACCCCGTTCACAATGCGGGCATTTGAAAGGCTTCTCTCCAGGATGAATTATTACATGCCTGTGGAGGCGTTTCACGTTAGGAAACCTCATTCCACACCGATGACATGTAAAACAGTCTTTTAAATGAACGGCCTCGTGGGAATTAAGGCTTCCTTTACGTGCAAAACTCTTATCGCACTTATCGCATTTAAACGGCTTCTCTCCGGTGTGAGTGTTCATGTGATCCCTTAAGCTTAGCTCCGATGCAAAGCTTTTTCCACACGAACTGCAGGTGAAAGTCCTCGCTTTGGTGTGGAGCTTCATGTGGCTTGTGATGGCTGCTTTTTGAGAGTACCGCTTTCCGCAATCAGGGCACGCGTGTGGTTTCTCTCCATTATGAATTTGTCTGTGAACATTTAGGTTTTCTTTCTCAGTGAAGGTTTTTCCACACTTTTTGCAGGTGAAAGGCTTCTCTTCACTGTGAATTTTCATGTGGTCTTTAAGTTTCTCGTGTTGACTGAAACCCTTTCCGCACTGAAAGCAGGTAAAAAAGAAAGTTCCTCTCTTTTGAGTTCTTTTTCGGAAGGAAGCCTTTTCGGTTTTCAAACTAGTTCTGAAATCTTTCTCTTCCACTTCATCTAGTACTTCTCTCTCCTCTTTCAGTGGAATCGGCTCTACAGTGGAAAGAAACAGATAAAAGTAAGCCATATTTTAATAGAAATTTAATAGACAAACGTCACTATCCCCTAATAGTCAACTAAAATTTAATTAGTTGGTCTGGTCTTGCTAGTCTAAGAGTATTTTGGGAAGAAATTTGCAAGTAATTGCCCGGTAATTCTCTTTGCTGTTCTTGAAATTTTACATTTCATTGATGCCATGGAAAAATCCCCACAGAAATCTGAACCCGGCCGCAGTTTTCTCATATTTCCCGACACCGACTTGATTTTCGCATTGTGCATTACTGCAATTACATATAAAAATACATCATCACCATGTCTGTCACACGTTTTTTTTCAGGCTGGCACTGATGATTAAACAAACAACATTATTAGCTTTATATTCACTTTGCAATTACGGTAAGGGGCGGTACATTTCTGAACAAAATCAATGGTAACACTCGATAGTAGGATGTCTAAAGTGGACTAACAGTAAGCAACTTTGCAACTACAAGTCAACTAGCAGCCATTAGAGTATTAGTATCTGCTTACACTTTATTTTGATGAGTCCACAACAAATACGAAATACTGAACTACATGTCAACTTATTCTACTAAGCCTAACAGCCAATTAACGACACTTATCGTTATTACAATTTATCAACAATTTATGTCAGTCTTTTCCTCCAAAAATGTTTGAGATATAATAATCAATACTACAAAAATAAAACAGCGAAAATAAGACTAAATTAGATATTAAAAGTCACTTGTCTTTATCAAGTAACACTGTCCAACAGCATTATTTACCAATTATGAAGTAAGCAACTCTCCTGGTTCAACATCGCTGCTTTGTGTCGTGTGAAAATGAAACATGAAATGGCTTGAAAAAATTATTTAGTGAGCATTCAGCTTGATGAAGTGAAAGATGCATCTTCTCGCCTTTGACAGGGCTTTAATGACAGTGACGTGACAATAAGTTGAATATTATAAATAACAGCTCAGCTTCATTTCACAAATCTATCAAAAATATAGCGTCTATTTAAAAGAACATATTGGCCGCGGCTAGTTATACTAACTCCGCCCACCAATGTGAGATTACAAAGCATTACAGAAGACTATATTTCCATGGCGGTGCAGATGGTGGAGAACGTGTTGTTTTTGTAGTGATCGGGGTTCAAATACGCGTTTTGCTGAACTTTACTAAACAGATATCGCATCAGAAAGGTGTGTATTTTCAAAAATATAGAAGGAAATAATCTAAAACTTTATTTAGATTATAGGGATTTATTGTCCCAGTAAAGTGACATTCATTTAATAATCTAAATATCAAATTGTCATTTACATGCTATTACTGCATGCTGTTTTAAATTGTACTACAATACTGAGGCTCGTATGACAATGTTTTAATTAAGCTATACATAATAAATACCATTTCTCTATTGGACAACATTTTAATAAGAATAAAAATGACCAAGATACCGACCTGTTTGTTCCTCGCCATCTTCTTTTTTCACACTGAAAACATCTTCAATCCTCATCTCTTCCCTCTCCTCTTTAATAAACTCCATCTTTATAATGGGAGGTTTTTATGGACACTGTTAGGTTTGAGATGAGAATAATTAACGCTACAGGAAAGAAAAACACAACCTAATAATAATGTCCTAAACCTAAATAAAACTACTAATGTTATTTCCCAGCGTTCTTAGTTTTCGTTCACATCAAACTGCTAGCGTTAATGATATCAGGAGTTAAGTGAGACATACCCGTTCTGTTTCTCGTGTGGATACGTTTACAATTACATAAAGCACTCATTTCATAAACAGCTAAAGCAGTTGAAAGCTCCTGTAACTATATAGTTGACTAAACACACTTTATATGATCAGTTTAAACTCCTACCTGTTTATAAACGCAAGCAGCAGACGGCTGCGCACCCGCCATCTTCTTCTGGTGGTGTTCTTCCTTCGCGTTTGATTGTCGGTTGGTGCATTGCCGCCACCGACTGGATTGGAGTTTGGATAAACAAAATATTAGGAGAAGAGAGGAAAAAGGGGGTACATCAAATAAAATAAACAATATACAGCACTTCTTTTTTGCTGTTGTTTGTGCTCTCACCATCAACGGATGTTGAAGGAATCGACTGTAGCGTGACTGTCCAAATTTGTCCAGTTTAGGAGAGACATTACCTTTAAATGAGCTTTCAGCATTGTTTGCTGTTGCCAACACTTCAAATTTCAGTCAAAAGTCACCAAAAACTGCCGTGGAGGAATAGAATCTCCGAATTAAATAAAAAAAGAACATATTCTTTAAGGAATCTGTCACATTATAACAGTGAGGGGACAGCACTTAATGCATATTGGCACTAAAAACAAAAAAACATTAGAATGTGGGTAGACACTGATTTCTTCCACGTTTATTATGTGTCAGTTGTTAATGATTTAAGGTTAGTTCAGCCTATATGGAAAACAGACTGCATTGCGTAACAACATCAATTATACAAAGCTGTCGCAGAAGCATATATAAATGTCAAGTCATGTTTTTCTCATGGTCGTGTTAAGCATTCACTCCATGAGATCCGGGCAGTCCATGTGCATGGAATGATACGAAATGTATCAATTGCACCATAAATGCATAGACTAATTAGTATAAGTATTAGTATAGACTAAGTAGTTTTAGCTATAGGGGTAATACAAGGAAAAATACTCTACACTTTTAGATAAACAATGGTAACCTACGGCACTAATTGTGATAGCCTACCTTTAAACAGAAGACAATTAGAATAGGCTGTTTACATGTTTTGCCACTTGCCTGAGCATGAATATATAAATCGGTACAGAAGTAAAATGCATTTAGTAATATCCCAGAAGAGTTAAAGATCTGATCTGTGACTTTCCATCTCTGTACCACTCAAAAGAGTCACTGTATTCCCTTCCTAGTCGTACAAAACATGGGCTCCTCTGGTTGAAGATGTCATTGCTGATGGCGAGCTGCTGATCCAAATTACAATGAAGCCTCTAGCCATATAAACAAAGTGCTGGAGGAGTGGAATCTTAAATAAAACTGTCCCGGGATGTTAGAAGGGTCTGTCTTCTGGAATTTCCCAAAACTAGTGGAATAGTTGTGGAGCATTGCTTATGAAAACATTCATGAAGCTCTACTTGTGATATTAAAAATGAGAGCAATAGTCTTATAGCTTTGAAATGTTTTAATAGCTTTTTATTACAAGAGAGTTAAATCCGGAGACTAAGCATTTCACCAAAAAATAAACACATTTTACTACTTATATTTCGTATGCGTATTTCTATTCGCATTTTTGGCAGTGTGCGCGTGAACGCAACTTTTATTTTGGGGAGGCGACGTGACGTCATAAGGCTGCACCGCGGTCCCGCGTCAGTTGTCATTCTGCAAAAAAGGTTTGTGTTATAACGCTTGCAAGGGCTTTAAAACGATACAAACCGTTCGGTCAGTCGTATGTGTTTTACATGCGGTGTGACATAGTTTTTATTATTGAAAGTAGCGGTATTTTTACTTAAAATGTGTGAACGGCGTTGTTTGTGAGTAAAACGCATCCTCACACACAAAAGGTGCGTCTCATTTTGCTCCCTACTTTGCTCCTGTGTCATGAATCCGTTTATTTAAAAGCAAATTCGGTCACTGGTAGGAAGCGGGAGAAACGTTTTAATCTATTTAAATAGTGTCCGTGTTCAGCTGTAATTTATAACTGGAAGATTGGTCGCATATTTATTTCGAAAATATAAATCAGAAACTGCATACAGATGCAACTATATATTTCATTGCACGGCTGTATAAAGAGCAGATAACGTGTGATACGATATTATTCCCACTTTTACTTTTTCCCCCATGTGCTTTAATGAAGCACATCACATTGTTTATCATTTATAAAGTAGGCATAATATTTAGGGGATACGATTTTTCATAATTTCATCAAATTAAATGTGGTCCATAACAAGATGTGTACATATACTCCACAAGACAATTGATCAAATATGTCCCAGTCAAAACTTTATTTACATAGATTGAATATTAACCTGCCTGTCTTTATCGCTGGCCCGTTTCATAAAAAAAGGTTTGTTTCAATTAGTCTGACTTAATGTCATTTGATTTGGTTCAGAATAAGAAGGACTAACTGAAATAAGGCTGGGTTGGTTGTTAAACTTGTTTTATGAAACGGACCTGGATCTCCAGCTGTTTTCATGTTTTGTGATGGTTGTTCAAGCTGTTCTTTTGAAAAATGATTCAGGTTACGCACATTCTCAGGTTTTTCAACATCTTATGCATATTTATAAAGACTTTTATTTTGAGATCCATGTTTGACACCAAGGACGACTTAAGCCACTCAATCACAACTATTACAACACATGAAAACATTTACTGAGTTCAAGAACAAAACACAATGCATTCAGATCAGGAGGTCCAAACCTTTTTTTTTAGTACTGCCTGTCAGAAGCGAATAATTTAACATTTCCCAGAAAAAAAAAAGTGATTTTTTTTTTTTTTTGTCTGCATCCAAGAAATATTGTTGAAATGCGATGTTGTTAAAAATAAGATACAGAAGGAAAAGACAATAATATCAAAATCACAGCCACCAGGCACCTGTTACTTACAACAAGATTACCAAATAAGCCAGGCTTATTGCAGTTAGTTTGACTTATTTTGAACCAGGGTCCATTTGCATAAACTTAGCCTTCATGTTAAGACAGTGTCTTAAGAGAAAGTCTGACCAACTAGCAGTTAGCCAAAAGAAAAAAAAAAAAAACTGTGACCAGTCTTAAAGAAAAATGTAGCTGACTAGCCTTTTAGACTAGTCTTAACCTTTAATGCAACCAGCCCCAGATCAACTGAAAATAAGTCTTGATAAACTTGTTTGACTTGAGTTTTAAAGCAGTTTGCAGAACATTGCACACTACCATCAAATGCTGCTCAAAACTGAGTAAATTCTTTTTGAGTAAAAACATTTACAATGTGTGGTAAAGACTTGTAACATTTTAAACGTTTTCATTAATTTGCAATCCTATAAATGTATCTACAAACAGTTAACTAGCAAATAAGTAAATATGAAGTCTCCGTATGTTGTCTAATGATTTGAAGTTTTTTTGGAAGGGCTTGGCTAGTCGGACCATTTAAGATTATTAACTGTCACTTTGCCTGACCTCGCTGGCCAGAGCGCTGACTGCTGAAGTAGGGAGCTGATTGAGAGGCATCCAAAGATTTAGTTTGGTTTTATTTTTCTTCCTTTTAAACAAAGTCAGTTTGTGTCCAAACACACAGACAAACTCCAGTCCATGTGCTTTTATTAAGATGGCGTTTATTAAAGAGGAAAGTGAAGACACGAGGATTGAAGCGGACTTCAGAGTGAAACAAGAAGATGCTGAGGATCAAGCAGGTTGGTTTGTATTCTTAAAAGTGACCGATTTTTTTTTTACCTTTATTGAAATGTTTTACTTTTCAGAAATAAACAATGTTTTTGAAAAACACTGCATGAGTTGCCTGATTAAAGTGATTTTGTTTGACATAGATCAAGTCACCCCATGTGTAGAGACATGTTGAGATCACAGGACCAACCAGATACTGCATTCGAGTGCACCTCAGAATCTCCAACTACTTTTTTAAGATGTATATTTGGCATTTTTGACTTTTTTAGTAGTAGTAATTTCAGTAGTAGTTCATAGGATTGTTTTTTTGGGGGGGCTGACAAAAAATTACTGCTTTTAAATTCTGCATTAATTTTTACAATGTGTCATGTATTCAATTCTGACAAAAGTAGTCTAATAAAAATAAAATTATTTAGTGTAACATTTCTGATAAGAAATAAAGATATCTAACCATTAGTTATGCAACAGTCTAATAATAAGCAGTGCTGGGCTGACAATAATAGCTTAATGGCTGGTAATGTGTGTGTATATATATATATATATATATATAAAATAAGGATAGAAGCAACTTGACGCTCACTGAATCCTTGTGCCAGTAAAGCTAGGATTGGACTTTTTTCTTGATTTAAAACCTTTCTTTTTTATTTATACATTTCTAATTATTTTTGAAAGACTTCTAGCATTTTTTACCATCCAACTTGTCACACTGCAAGAGGATAGAGTTGATTACAGCAGTGCATTTATACTTTTTCCGTTAAATACAACTGGATTCAGGTGCTCACCAAATATGAAGTATGTTTGTGTAGAAATTTAACAAAGACTGGCATGAAATGCTTCTCATACTCGGAGGCAAACTGATTTAGCAGTAAATTGCAGTGGTCTCTTGGCAGGTGCTTTTGAATTCTGTCTTGTTTTTGAAAGGCTGATTTCAGCTTTTATTCTGTAATATAAGTTATATACGGTTCCATTAAACATTAACAACTTACTAAATTTCTAACAGGAGAGAAGAAAGACTATTAGGAAAGACTACAGTGTTATTTTATTAATGTTACTAATTCCATGTTACCAAATATTAAGCATTGTAGAATAGACTTTCTGTGAGCCCCAACACTATTGAATGAGAATGCACTACCATCTCAATCTTTTGAGCTAAAAATTCTCACGTCACTGAAACACATCTTTTGCAGAAGCAACAAAAACAAATAATATTACCGATGACATTAAAATGAATAATAAAGAAATAGAACAAGTTGGTCATTTGTGTATTTCAAATTTGTGAAATGAATCATAATTGCTTCCTTTTTTGATGTGTTGACATCCATCGTATTTTAAAGGAGCACTACCTCCAAAAATGAAGTCTCTGTATTATTTCCCCAACCTGCTATCCCATATGTACATACGTAACACATACAAATATTTTTAGAAAAACAATAACTCTGTGTCTATAAAATGCAACCCAAAAAGTTGATGGTTCAAAAACTCCATGGCAGCCATGATGGCAAGCCATACAACCCCAGTGGATGAATCAGTGTCTTCTGAAGCTGATTAAAACCTCCATCAATTTTTTAAACTTTCAAAACTACAAAGCATTGCCTCTAGCCAACGGTCATACATTCATGCATTCACACTTGACGTAAAGTTCACACATTGTGAAGTGTGTTGATGTCAATGAAGATAGATCCTTTTGAAAGTTCTGGGATTACAGTAAAACATCTCTTACAGTAGCGTTTTTCAGAGATTTTTAATGTTATATGTTTAGCTAGTCTAGTTATCACGGTTTTGAGGTCTATTGTTTTGTAACATTAAAATTGTGTTTACTTACACTGTATGTTTTATTTGTTTTGTTTAAACATTTTAGATCTGATCATATTGAAAGAAGAATGTCCCGAACTCAATGAAATGGAAGAGACAGATAAGTGTGATTTCATAATTGGAGAAAAATCTCATCATGCTGGAAAGAAGTCCTCACAAAAAAGAGCTCAAAAGAGAGATTCTAGCAGTTATTTTACCTGCTGTCAGTGTGGAAAGAGTTTCAATCAAAAACAAAACCTGGAAGTCCACATGAGAGTTCACACCGGAGAGAAGCCTTTCAGCTGCCAGCAGTGTGGAAAGTGTTTCACTCAAAAAGGAAACCTTAAAAGTCACTTGAGAATTCACACCGGAGAGAAGCCTTACACCTGCAAACTGTGTGGGAAGAGCTTCACAGCAGAACCAAACCTTAAGTATCACATGAACATTCACAATGGAGTCAAACCGTTCACTTGTGATCAGTGTGGGAAGAGTTTCACTCGTAAAGTGACCCTTAATTACCACACGAGAAGTCACTCGGGAGAAAATGGTTTAATTTGTCATCACTGTGGAAAGAATTTCAGTCATAAAGTAAGCCTCAAGACTCACATGAGGCTCCACACTGGAGAGAAGCCCTACACGTGCCCTCAGTGCGGAATGAGTTTCACATACAAAGCGTCCCTTGATTCTCACATGGGAAGTCACGCTGGAGGGAATCCTTACACCTGCAAAGTGTGTGGGAAGAGCTTCTCGCTAAAAGGAAATCTTAAGACTCACATGAGGATTCACACCGGAGAGAAGCCGTTCATGTGTGTTCAGTGTGGAAGATGTTTCACACGGAAAGTAACCCTCAATTACCACATGAAGATTCACTCAAGAGAGGACTGTTTTATATGTCATGAATGTGGAAAGAGTTTCCCGGACATGAAACACCTGAACAGACATACAATAATTCACTCCGAAGAGAAGCCTTTTAAATGCCAGCAGTGTGGAAAGGGATTCCAATTCAATAAAAACCTTAAGACTCACATGAAAATTCACACCAGAGAAAAAGCTTTCAAATGCCACCACTGTGAGAAGAGATTCAGTTATAAAGTAAGCCTTAAGACTCACATGAGACTACACACTGGAGAGAAGCCTTACACGTGCCCTCAGTGCGGAAAGAACTTCACATATACAGCGACGCTTAATGCACACATGAGAAGTCACACCGGAGAGAGGCCGTTCATATGTGGTCAGTGTGGAAAGAGTTTCACACGCAAAGGAAACCTTAATTACCACATGAGGATTCACTCAAGAGAGAACAGTTTTAAATGTTATCAGTGTGGAATGAGTTTCACTGACCGGAATCACCTTAAGAATCACGTAGTAACTCATGTAGGAGACAAGCCTTTCATGTGCCATCACTGTGGAAAGAATTGCGCAAACAAAGCGAATCTTGAAGTTCACATAAGAGTTCACACTGGAGAGAGGCCGTTCACCTGCCCGCAGTGTGGGAAAAGTTTTACACTTAAAGGGAATCTTAAGACTCACATCAGAGTTCACACCGGAGAGAAACCTTTCACGTGTCTTCAGTGTGAAAAGAGTTTTACATATCAAAGAGACTTGAAACATCATTTGCACAGTCATTCTGAAAAGAAATTACAGTGTTCCGAGTGCGGAAAGGGTTTTCGGAAAACTAGCAACTTCAAAAATCACCAGCGCATTCACTCCGGAGGCAGGCCATTTCATTGTCAACAGTGTAATAAAAAATTTATTTTACCATCACACTTACAGATACACTTGAAGAGTCATGCAGACGTGAGACGCTATTTGTGTTCCTCGTGTGGCAAGAGGTTTAAATGGCTCAGCAGTTTAAAATGGCACCAGAAAATACGGATCTGTGTGAAAGTGAAAATTTCGCCTCAGCTGACTGCGGGCCAAATCTGATCCAGCTTTATGACCATTTGCCTCTGTATGCTTTGTCTTGAGGCTTCTTATTTTCTTAGGTCATGTACATATGAATGTTTGTGGCCACACCTCACCATCTCCTTTGCTATATAAAGTGGTTGCAGTAGACACCCTCTAATTTTGATTCTATAGAAGCATCGCTCTAGCCTGGGCCCGCCCATACTTCCTTTCACGCTACATTTACTTCGCGAGCAAAGTTGGTCTGGCAAAGCTGCCGTTTTAGAGCATTTCTGTTCCCAAAAAAGGGGGAACCAATGAGAAACGAGCAGGTTCCGTCGCTATGCATACGTCATCGGAATAAGTGGTCTGATTGGTCGTAGATTCGTCCATTAGTGTACAGTGGCTTTCGGTACACGGTACACGACACGGTTGGACACAGGTTAAGCCCGCCTCCCAGTAGCTTTGCCAGACTGAGCTCTTATGAGCTTAATAGTCACGGAAGCCAGGCTAATTTTGCTCCATTCCATGCGTTTATCTTAGAATCGTAATATTAGGTAAACTTCTGTCTTGCTGTGAATTGCTACATTATACAGTATAAGAAAGACTATAAATAAAAGGACAAAAACTAAATGAGAAACTGAAAAAAATGCACGGTTAAAGATGTGTTATCTGGACTGTTTACATGGATGTCAGGTATCAAATGGTGGCATTATCTGGAAAGAGTTGTGTAAAAGCTCTCTCACTTCTGATATTATGTGTTTTAAGCTTATACAATGGACTCTGTTGAACACCGCATTACAAAAAAAATGCAGTAAAGGTTAAAGTCATCAGTTTTGATGCAAATGCCTAGTATACTCCATATGCTTGCATGTGCGAACACAGGTGTACTGTAACGTTTAATCTCTGTCCAGTGTCTCTCCAGAAGTTATGAGTAATAAAAATGTCTTGTTAAAAATCTACTTGTTTAAAGTAGAATTATGCGTGTCTTTAAAGCAGGGGCGCCATAAAGGTGGGGAAGGTTAGGGACGATTTCTATCAAGCGGGAATGCTTTAAACAAGTAGATTTAAGCCTGGTTCTCCCAAGGTTTTTTTCCCCATTCTATCATGGATGGGGTTTTGGTTCCTTGCCGCTGTCTCCTCTG
>JAUMHI010000258.1:9048-24875 GCA_032359435.1 Enteromius unitaeniatus | reverse complement strand
CAGAAAGACGGTGGTAGACCAATCATAAAGGACTGTGCCATCTGACCAATCACAGCAGTGAGGGCTCACGGAGAGGCCGGTTTTAGACAGACTGAGTCTTTGAACTGCTTCACACGAGTCATTTACCAATCATTTAGAAATGGGGTAAAATTAAATCTATTTTTGGAGAAAACTTAAATGTTTGTTTGACCATGCATACATGTAAACCTGTTTTAAGAGACTCATAAAAACAATATTAGCCACCTTTAATAATAACACCTATGGCATAATAGGGGCACTTTAAAAATGCATCATCTATCACTTCAAATACGTACACTGTTTCAAATAATTCAGCTCAGTATTTGAAGAAGCATTAGATGTATTTACACAGACTGTTTTAATGAAGCGAAAGTACCCTAAAAAATTCATAATGCATAATTTTATCAGACAACTTTTTTTAAATTAACGTATTTGAACATACAAATAAGAAATTTTGCTTTTAAATATTAAACCATATCACCAGAAGGTGGAGAACTATGTCATTCTTTCAACAGATTCGTTTTAAAAGGCTGATTCATGGACATGAACATATCATTAGTCCACATTTACACTGAATGTATTAAAATCACAATCATTCTCACGCCCAAAAAATGTGTGGCCAAGTGGCCAGTGCTTCTCTGCCCATTTTTTTTAATAATTGATGCTTTAATCAGGTTTCTTGTCAGG
Source organism: Enteromius unitaeniatus (assembly GCA_032359435.1). NCBI lineage: Eukaryota > Metazoa > Chordata > Actinopteri > Cypriniformes > Cyprinidae > Enteromius > Enteromius unitaeniatus. The sequence continues at coordinate 24,170 of JAUMHI010000258.1, read as the reverse complement.
TGAGGCAAGTAAAATTTCTCCAATAGCCCCTATTTAAAAAAATCTACTTGTCCCCAAATGACTGTTAACAGAGCCCTGTGGTTCGCTCATGGTTTACTATGGCTCTTTACGCATTCCATATTGTGAATTTTTCAAGAGAGTCCTCTTTATTGACAGTGAAGTACCTCCACGTTAACGACACGTTTACATACGGATGTGAGCATAGATGTAATGTCACAATAGACCGGCTCGGAATAGGTGGACTGACCGGCCGATCATGCGGAAAAATGGCCAATTCCAGTCCCCGGTCAATCGGTGCATCTCTAAAATCTATAGCTTGAAGGTGTCCTCTAACCAGTGGAGGGCAGGTCATGCTCGTCGGTAAGACCATGTGTCCTTGGGTGCCACGGTCCTGTGCGTCCCTCTGGGCTGAACCGTGGCCTGAAGCTGGACCCAAGGGCGACATCATTTTCTTAGGAGCAGCAATGGAGCTGGCCTGCATAAGAGCCATGCTGGACAGAACCGCTTCACATCCCAACAGCCCTGCCTTCAAAACAACATCAAGACAATGAATGAGCTGTTGCTGCTTTAAAGTGTAACCCAACAGAGGACAATAGCATATGTGCCCTGAAGTGTGAAACATGTAGAGAACTAACCCATTTCATGTGGTCCCGGACTGAGCTGCCGGGTATGTGTGACATGGTGGTGGACAGCAGTTGAGAGACAGCGAGATATGTAGACAAGACGTCAGTTTGGACCAAGTGTCTCACCGAACTCTATCATGGGGCAGCAATGTCTATTCTTTGCGGTGACAAAAATGAATTACAGTAGAAACATGAGAGATTCACAAAAGCAATCACAGCAAGCTTTTACTACAATTACAAGCTTTTATTCACTGGAGGTAGCACTTAAACCTATAAACTGCAAAGAATACTCAACCTCAAACTGTGTGCATGAAGTAAATTTTAGATGAAGTGATTACATAAATATGTCACTTTGAGTTCAGTGTATCCATGCGTGTTTCACTGTTTACATTAATCCTAATTTGACAGTAGCTCTGGCTCCTGGGCATAGTGAAAATAAGACTTTATCCCAAAGATCTAGAGCCTGAATATCAAAAGTGTGGGAGTTTATTAAACAGAGACGTACTAAAATGGTGATCTGCATGCTTGGTAAAATTGAAATGGCCTACCGCATCTGCTAAAAAACATTCTTGACTTTCAAAAAAAAACAACAACAGACTTTTATTTGGACTACTCGGTCAGTTGGTAGCTAGTGCCTGGAATTCTTCATTGCCCTTCTTATCCGTCTTGTTTCACACAAAGACTCAACAAAGACTCCCCAAAGTGGACGCTAATGGCTAGTATGGCAATGCAATTTCCCTGCTATTAGCAATTTGTAACCTATTTATACTCAGATAGACCAATGAAACTAAACAATGTAGATTTACACTAACCTTATGCTTAAAGCCTACGTTGGCAAAATGTATCAAATAAATGACGCAAGTGCATTTCTAATTACAGTCAGAACTAAACACTGTAGTAAATCATACTTAAAAAGGTTCTCAATAACAAATGGCTCAATAACAAAAATTTACAAGCAATGAAATATGGTCTCAGTGCATATTCCTCTGCTTAATACAGATGTGCTCGTACAGAAAAATAGAAAGGGTAATCGATTAACCACAGGTCGCTCAATTTATGCATGAAACTGCTATGTATCTCTAAATAACTCAAAGAACTGTGTCATTAATAAAAGCCACTATTTATTGACTTATATTGTTGTCACCATTTTATAAAAGCAACAATCCAAGCAGCACTATGCTACACTGATTTTCTCAAATTCATATTCAGTGCTGTCCTGTGTCACTTCGTTTTGCAACTTTGGCATTATAAAAATGTTAACAATATATTTCTAACAGTAGCCTATACCATGTTAACTCACAAACTAATGTATTAAATTAAAGATTTTAAGTCTAAGCCGGTTTGACTAGCACTATCAATCAACTAAAGATTATTGTGGACATAAAAATCATGTTTCGCCTCTTCAAACAGGCATGCAAATGTAAGCATATGAAATTGTAGATCTATTTCTCTCAACCTTGCTCATTTAACTGACACATCCAAAGCATGTCATGAAGTATGGAGTACACTGAGGTGTGTTAGCTAATGGGAGACATCCACAAAGTGTGGTCCTGTTGGACACCAGGCTGTAAAGCTAGCACAGACAGAGGCAGATGACTTAAATTATGCGTTCAACAGCAAACAGTGAAAACATGAGTGCGTGTTGCATTACATGAAAACAGATGAAAGGTAACCCATAACGTACACAAATCACAAAAGAGAAAAGCATCCCATCGCGACGCTCTCGCGAAACAACAACCCTCAGCTAACACGCCTAATCCTTTCATTCAATCGAGTTTTATTTATTCGAAAACCTCCAAACATGTCACAGCATGTCTCGCATCCGTCAGGAATGATTTGAGCTGAGCTGGAGTTTATTTTAAACGCGATCATGTGTGTTTCGTGCACTTAGCTTTCTATAATCAAACCTCTACCTCTCGAGGCCTCTAAAAACGCGAAAGATCACATCATTCCGAAACATGAAAGAGCAGTAATAAACATTTCTTTTAAAGCTCTACATTTAATGATCATAAACCTTACCTTAGTACTGCTCAATTTCGCTCTTTTATTCCAGCTCAGGTTTAGTTTACAAACACAGGAAACGCCACCGGAAAAGCTTCACGAGAACGCGCACACTGGCTGCAACGTCACGAAGTGTTCATAAACTGCAACAGCACGGCAGCAAAAAAATTGAAAAAATAAAATAAGAAAATATTTTTTGAAGAAAAAGTGGAAATATGGAACAAAATTAATGAGTTACTCTGCCTGTAAATCATAGAATATGGTGTACATGTTATATAATATATAAAAAAAGACATAATTTTCTAATCAAGACAACCTGATTTCTAAAATGTAAACCAGGGACAGTTTAGTAAAAGATTTAGATAATGTATACATTGGATGATTTTATAAGATAAAATTACATTTATTTACAACTTTTCAAATATTTTCTCAAAAACTTCTTGTATATAAAGACAAGCACATTTAATTCCGGCCAGATTAAAGATCTGTTGCGTAAATTTGTACGTATAACGTAAGAATAGTTAATAATCCCATATGTTTGAAAAGATCGCTTAGTGAAATTAAAGAATGGTTTCATAAAAAATAAAAACAGAATTTGTTCTGTGAAGATTTGTATATTAGCTATAGTTTATACTTTGCAAAAGTGTTTGCAGTTAGTTTTTAACATTACATTATTAAGGACTCAGTAGCAATAGTGGTCCTACTTAAAAAAAAGGAACAGACACTTTCTGATCAAAGACAGAAATGAAGCTTCACATTGATATTTATGCGTTTGTTTGATTATATGTACAGAATTTACAGAATATAACTGAACCACTTTTATTAGTAGAAAGTCACATACACCTAGGATGCTAGGAACTATCCCTTTAGCCAGATGATTTTGTATCTTTATATTTATCATTCGTGGTGTGAGCTGGCCTTTAAAATTCTTCCAAAATTGTCAGAGCAACAATTCTGTCCTCTGACAATTCAGCCTTCTGTAATTAGTCCATGGCCTCATCAACATCTTCATAGGCTTCAAAATGGCACAAAAGTATTTAAATCTAAGAGGTCATCCCTGATGCAAACGATCTGACAAACCTGAATTATATTAGAACAAGTACAAACCTTCATGCAATTAAGAGAATCTCTGAAATTGATCTTGCCACATAGAGACAGTTCATATGAGCATGTACATTTCTGAACAAAAGCAAAAATTCATCTAAAGACCTTGTGCTCTATGCGATGTTGCAGGATTTTAGTTTAGTTTAGAAGTTTGTGTCTCTGGGCACCAAATCCAAGTGGTGTATCAGAGCATTTAGAGTTTAAAAAGAAAATTTCTTTCTGGACTGGCTTCAAAACCTGAAGAAAATGTACAGTATTGACTTTTCTTAGATTACATTATAAACACCACAATCTGCCATTGTATATTTCACATTCGACAAAAACAAACACATGACTGAAAAGACATGAAAAGTTATTTTAAAATGTGAACATTTACATCTATTCGGTACTTCAGATCGCCGGATCGCCAGATCCAGATGCACACACACACACACACACACACACACACTATAAGTCCTTACACAATCCAATGTGTTTAAAATTGAACTGGAAATTAGGTGCTGGGCGCCTGGCCAGAGGAGAACCGACTAAGCCTGGTTCTCCCAAGGTTTTTTTCCCCATTCTCTCATGGATTGCTTTGATGGACTGGCTTGCTTAGTTGGGGACACCTGATTTCCAGTGATTATCGTCGTCTTGACTACAGAGACCGTCTCTGCATTTGATAAATAAAGTTTAATTCTTGTCATTATACATTACCATTACTCTGTTGTTCTATTTGATAATGTTCAGTGTTTTGCTACAATCTGTATTGTTAAAAGCGGTATATAAATAAAAGTGCCTTGACTTAAAACTAGTTGGTATTATGACTTCAGAAAATAATAAGCGCACAATAATTTAACTGCATAGCAAAGCCTACTAAGTAGTAGTAGCAACAGTAATAATAATAATAATAATAATGAATATTATTATTATTAATTAATAATAATATGAATTATTAATTAATATTATTAATTACCCCCATTAATTACCCCCACCCTCTTTTCCTAAAAATCTGACTTTAACTGCTTCACAGTGCTCGTTTTTTTGATGAATCAACAAGCTCAATATGTCAAAACGTCCCAAACTGTCTGGTGCCCAGTGGAGGAAAAAAGAAATGAAGAGAAAGAAAAAATGCGACAAAGACAGGTGTAATGTTACGGTAAAGATGGTGTTAATTATATTATGTTGCTGTTTGAGAACAGAAGAAAACAATAGGGCCTTAACGTTTAAAATTTGATTTATTACTTTATGGCAGGTGTGCATGTTATGTAAGGTTCCTGATGTGTCCAAAGATGAGTAAAACTCAGGACGCTATTCAAATCGCTCTCTTAATCTCTTACTCTTTAGCCTTGCTCTTAATCTCTTAGCTCTCTTAGCTCTTACTCTTGTAACACTCTCTTAACTCTCCAGGCTTGTGTCACGTGCTTCAGCAAGCACTGATGCTGCTGCGTAGACATGATGAGAAGAAAAAAGATGCACTGCATTAACTCCAAACGGACCGCAACTCGCTCTTCTTCAGCCACCACCCATTTCCCAAGGCTTCCACAACGGTAACAGGTAAAGTACCTTTTAGTGCTGGCCGGGGTCCTATCACATCGGGCCTCATCAGAGTGATGCTACTTCCAGAGTCTAATACTGCTTTACAATTTTTTCCTCATACTTCGATGGTTACTTGTGGAGATTCTCTGGGGACTTCACGATGTACCGCGCAACCTGCCATCCATTTCTTCACCGTGGGAGTCGGTAGGTCGGTGGGCATTGGCTCATGCCGGGGGCTTACCGGCCTGTGTACTGGTCGCTGGGTGCCCTCCGGCGTGCATCGTTCCTGGACCACCCTCTGGGGAAAAGAAGGTGCTCTCTCCCCCGCGTCCCGATGAAAGGCAGCATCCGCCAACTCGATCGCCTCCACCAGCTCATTCACTGAACGGGGGTCTTTCATGCTTGCGGCTTGTCGCATGGACCTGCGCAGGACATGTACCATTTTGTCTACCACCACTTTTTCGATGACTTGTGTGTGTTTGTTCCTTCTTCCAGCAACCAATGTTCGGCCAGCCGCATTAGATCGGCGGCTTGAGCGCGTGGGGGCAGACGAACTTTGTACTCCCAGTCATAGAAGAACTGGGCTGCGGTGGTTGAGGACAGGCCCAGTCGTGCGAGAATTTCTGTCTTTAAACGATCATAGTTATGGATTTGAGTAATGGGTAATGAAAAATAAGCCCGCTGTGCTTCCCCGGAGAGCAGCGGGGCTAGCGCGCCTGCCCAGGCATCTCTTGACCAACCTTCAGCTGCCGCGGTCGCATCTGCGTCATCCGTTCCTACAGCACTGCTTACCGTTCAACCATATGCTCGTAATATTGTTGTTGACGGATGCTGATTTCCGTGAGTTGTTTGATAAACGTGTGCCTGTGAGATGGAGAGGAAAAAAAACAAAAATGCAGCTGATGAGAAAATGGGGATTTTGTGTTTGTGTTCTGATATGTGATTTCTTGTTGTGTTTGTCGTACTCTAGGCCAGTGTAATTGCCCCGCATTCTCCACCAGTGTGAACCGTGGCACTAGAGAGTACAACAAGACACATTGATGAAGTGAACACAAACCCCGGAGGATGGATTTATTGACAAGATCAGGTGGGTGAAATACTGTGGTGATGATGGCGGTGAGAGTGCCCGGCGTGCTTTAAGTCCCTTCTTTTCTTCCCAGGTCGCGGTGATGAGTGCTCGTTACTTCCTGGTTTGTGTTTTTATATTCCTCCATGAGTGGGCTGGACGACGCTGATCGGCGCCCGTCACAATGAGTATTTGGTTTTTATAATGTGGTAACTAGATCGAACCTACCCTGTGACAGGATCTGTCTTCCTTGCATCTAAAAGTGTGAAATCTAATGAGTCTTATATCCTGTCTTTCAACTCAACTGTTTTTCCCTTCCTGACTTTCCAGGACCAAATCTGTAGTGTCTATGTCAACACCTCAATGGCCAGAAAATTTTCATTTTGCTCAACTTCTAAGGATGGGTCAGTGAACTGTTAGATCTGGCCTTCTTTTCATTCTTCTTAAAATGCGTCTGTGACCTGAGTGGATGTGTATTTGGTTTTTATAACGTATTAAACTGTCTGAGCGATCTGACTGTACTTCATCTGAAAGTGTTAAATCTTATAGTCTAAATATTTCTTCCTGACTGCAGCATATAACACCTCTCTGCTCAGGATATGCTAATTTGCTTTATTCTCACAGTGAGATGCTATATAAGAGGAAGAAAAAAATTCTAGGATTAAATAATTCCAAAGACATAAACTATTCTAATATCCACCTAGCTGACATCTTTTATTTCTGAAAGGGGTTCTAATTTCTAAGTTATTTTGTACAGAGTGTACACACTGAGCCGAAAGTTTATGTGAAATGTTAAGACAGTTAAGAACTGTTAACACTTTTCATTTACACATAGATTAAATAAATATGATTCTTATGTAATTTTGTTTGTCCAAGTTATCTGGAGCAAGTCAGTTCTATATTTTAAATAAAATAAATAAAGCAAAAATATATAACTTCATAAATAATATTTATGTGGCTAACTTGTTTTTAAAAATAAATTGGGTATCTCTGCAGTTTTATCTTTAGACGTTAATAAATACAAACTGAAAACAATATACTTTAAAAATCACCAAAGTCTAACTGTGGTTTTAAAACTTGGGGATGGATTTGCCATTGATCAGCCAAAGGTACAGGAGGTGCGAAGTTATGTAAATTTACAGGTCCTCCCTATAGGTGACATCACACAAACCCCAAAATACAAATGGTACAGACTCTAGTTCAATTCATTTAACCTTACGGAAGGAGTGCTGCTTACGGAAGTACAGGCTTGATTTCTGAGGATATCTTTGAGAAAAAACTCATAATTTTTTACAATGGCTTTCGATAACATTAAGTGTATTTTTATTTATTTATTTATACATAGTTATGGAGCATTTTGTAAATAGATTTTCTTAACAGGCTTTTAAAAATTGTCTGCAATTCAGAGTACTTCAACGCTTGATCATATAGACCATATTTGTAAGTATTATTTTATATTTCTGTTTAACATTTTTGTTAAAGTGGATACAACAATGATGTTTTAAGCTGTTATATATTTTCTTATTCGGATTTTAGGTAGCGAGTCGCTGTTTTACAACAGTGAACAGAGGCCTTCACGTAACAATTGTAGCTTTTTGCAAGGTATTTCACATGTGTAATGAAAACTAATCTTCTAACATTCTAACAAAACCTTCTAACTGGACTATCTGTTGATGTTTATAGTTTAAACGTTTTAAAACACATGACTATATTTTAATGTTTACATGTTTTTAGAGCTAGAGATTGTTGAAGGGGATTCGCAAAAGTGTGTTGAAAACTGAAAAAGAAAAGCCGGCTATGGATGTATCAATACAGGTAGGGATTTGTTTAATGTGAAACATCTCCCACCACTGTATACTGTTTAAATTTAAAAACTTATCAAAACTTTTTTATTTTGCCGTTTACAGAATCTTTAGCCAATGAGGTAGCTGCATTAGTTTCATAGGGTGGATTTACAATACGATATGCGGTAGTTCTGATTGCGGAGGTGCATCCGGGTAAGGCTATGATTACAGGTTTGATCTATTTATGTTTGTTGTCTAAACTTTTTAAAACAAATAAATTCTTTCACATTCTTCTTAGTACCTGAGGTGCATGATTTAAACTCTCAGCCTGAACCTGAGATCCAGAAAAGAAACGAGGGGTCAACTGTAAACAGTATGTATTTTTAATGCGAAATAGTTATTGTGGTATACAGTTTAAACTTTTACAAAACATATCTTATTTTAATTTGTGTCATTTTACAGATTTTTTTTACAACCACCAGCGGTGTGAATGGTGGGGTTTCACAGAGAGTTCCCGATATTGTGATGGCTGTTGAAACTCATTCGGATCCAATATCGCCGATCGGTTCAGACCCGAGTTGCTCCGGGTTAAATGGTCCCAGACCTGCTAAACGCCCACGGCTCAACAATTCAACAGCGAACAGGGGCATCTCAAAACGTAGCACTAAAAGACACCAAGTGTTGCAAGACTGCACCCCATAAACCAGTAACCACTCGTGAACCAGTTGGAATTGTCTATCTAATTTAAATAACGTATATATGGATCATAAGTAATATGATTTAATATTCATATGACTGCTTTATTTATCTGCAGATCTATACACTACAGAGCTGTTGAGTTCACAGGATAATGTAGCAAACTGGAATGATGCACTGATCACAGCTTGGGATGCCTGTGATGATTCCGTTGTTCCTATTGTTACAAAACCAAAAGCAGCGACAGAAGTAACAGCCAATTCTTCAACCGACGCAGCAGAAGCTGATGTTGCAGATGATATAAACGATCAGGAGCTGATATCTGCAGAGTGACAGAGTGGTACCTACAATTCTGCAATCTGCTGAAAATAATTCTGTTGAGGGACCTGCAGAGGACAACTCTTCGCCAAACGATCAAGTTCTACCAGGATATCAGCAGTGTTTTGTGCAGGAATTACTGCTGGAGGGACGAGATCATGATCAAAGTGTGAAAAAGGACCTGAAAGAACACACTGTACGTATCAGGAGCTTAGAGGAAAAACTCGAGAGAATCGATGGGAATATTGAACAGATTTTAATAAACTCAACGGAGCAAGTGAGGGTCCTGAGATCGGTACAGGAATGCGTGGAGGCGATTGCTGAATCAGTGAGACGGAGTGACAGCAGAGAAGAGGCCGAAACCAGACAACGCAGCCTTGGTAACGCTTTTTTCGTTTCTTAATAACACCATTTTAGCCAGTAAACATTCATGATTTTTATTTTCATGATGATGTTGCTGTAGCAGTGTGTGTTTTTTTTTTTTTTTCATGGGGTTTTATGTTTGACACGTATCCATAGTTTGAGACGAATGTAGTGTAGATGTTTTGAGGTGTTTTTGTTATTGTCATTCTTTTAGGTTTTGATTTTTTCTGAATCATTTTCTAATTGTGTGCGGATGTTGTCAGTATAGCCCCCCGGTACAATTATCATTTTTAATTAAAAATTTTAATTACTTAACTTAATGACTGATTGTTCCTACACAGGGACCTGAATCTACGAGAAATAACATCTACAGACATGGCAGAATACGCCACATTTGTGCAAAATGTGCTGTCAGAGATCATTTTCAGGTATCATTTTCCAGACAGATGGCAGGAGAGGGAGGTTCCATCAACATTAGCCTAAGAGGACCTAGTTTAAAGCATGATGTGAATGCTGTACTGTCTCCAGGAAATGAATACAACGAGAGGGTTTTTGTAGACCAGTTTGAATCTGTTATGCAAAGTAAAGAAGGGGTTATGGCGGATGACTCGTAACAGTTGCATGTTTCCAAGTAAAAGTGGTGGGGCTCGTAGGAAGGTTACAGACATTGCACATGACGAAGTGATTAGAAGGTCGACGGAGGGGAAACTAATGTTTCCCCTCTGCCGCACCTGTGCAGAGACAGAAAACCAAGTCTTATCTTGCACTCACACCGATGATGAAAGAGCAATAACAGGAACATGGGTTAGCCTCGAACTGCTAAAAGCCGTTGAAAAGGGTTATGTTGTGGTTAAAATCTATGAGGTTTGGCATTTTTCACAAAGATCTGACGATCTGTTTAGTGAATATGTGAAAAAAATGTTACAGTTTAAACAGCAGGCATCCGGTTACCCTTCAGATGTGGTCACCGAGGAGGATAAATTGACCTACATCGATAAGTATTATAAAAAAGAGGGAATTATGCTGGATGCTCAAAAGATTGAATATAACCCGGCTCAGCTTGCAGTTATGAAGTATATTTTGAACAGTCTTTGGGGACGGTTCGCGTTACGCTGCAATCTACCCACATCCAAGCTATTGAAAAATCCTGAAGATTTTGCTCATTTCATCTTTGGATGTGAGTACGATGTAAAGTACTTTACATTTGTGTCTGAGAATGTCGCGCTGGTTCAGTACTGCCAGGCTAAAGATGCGTGTTACGATGCCTAATATGATAACGTCTTTATTGGAGCGTTCACAACCGCTCATGCACGTCTCAAACTGTATGATCTAATGGACACGCTGGGGGGTAGACTTCTGTATAGCGACACGGATAGTGTCATCTATGTGTCTAGAGAAGGAGACTATGAACCACCACTAGGTTCCTATTTAGGCGATCTGACAGATGAAGTTGGCAACGGTGATCACATTACAGAATATGCAGCTGCAGGACCCAAAACTTATGGTTATAGAACGGCAAAAGGTAAAGTTTGCATGAAGGCGAAGGGAATAACATTGAATTCTGAAAATTCAAAAGTTATAAAGTTGGATTCTCTGATCAGTCTTGTTCACAGTTAGGTAAAATCAGGTGACAGTACACGTCACTTACTGGCCCATACAGACACCATCACTAGAAATAAGAAGACGCTCACATTACATTACATGTCAGTTGTTAAAAGATTTAGAGTGGTATACAACAAACGTGTGCTTCTCTCCAATTATACAACACTGCCATATGGCTACTGACAACATCTGTGGTTATCAGGGGGTGAGGGAATTAGAAGAATTTGACTTAAGATTACAACATCCATTCTCCATGATCCTGTCTGGTCCAAGTTGTTCTGGAAAAACATTTTTTGTAAAAATGTTGTTGGAAAATGCAAAAAGATTGATGTCTGTAAATATTGTATATATTTATGACTGCTGGCAACCGATGTACGACCAATTTTTGAAAATCTATTAAATTAAATTAATTCAAGGTATTCCCCAGACTCTAAATGATGACGATTTATTTCCACCCAGAAAGATAAATCTTTTGATTCTGGATGATGTTATGCAGCATGCCAGTGGCAATTCTGAGGTTGAACGAGCATTCACCCAATATGTTCATCACTAAATTTTTTATGGAATGTTATCAAGATGCAACAAGCGTATTTTACGAATACCTCATGGTCGATTATAAAGCTAAAACCCCTGACCAGTACCCTGACCAGAAGCAAAAATATTGAGAGCATCTACAACACAAAATATGTCCGCAAGACTTTTAAGAAACCTGGCTCTTTTGAAACTACTTTAAAAAGGCACTCCAAAACAAAGACGTGTTATTTTACAGACATCTTCAGACGAGTTCATAGCGTCATTGTGTGAACTAGCTCTCAATGTTCTTTATGGTAACGTCTCTCTAACACCCCAACAATACCAGAAACTAAAGAGGAGAAAAGCAGTGATTACTATTGCTGTGAATAAAAAGATCGGGGTCAAGAGAAAGAGACAGCTTATTAACCAAAAGGCTGGGTTTCTCTTTTAAGTGTAGCAATACCCTTTATTTCCAGTTTGATAGCATCTAAATAATGTCAGACTACAGTATGCTGAGAAGATGTTTATTGTACCACAACACCAATTGGATAGGTTAAGAACTCCTAACCAGCGTGAGGCTTTACATCAGGCTGTGGAGAATGATTTGGACATCACTATGAGAAATATCCTGTCCAAGAATGACCTGCCACCATATGAGAGGGCCAAGCAGTACACTGCGGTTTTGCAGAGGTATCTAATGATGGCTAGGTTGGGTGATAAGCAGACAAATACACTGAGACTAAGCTTTCCAACATCAGAGGGTGATGATAAAGCAGTGAACAGCCCCACTAATATAGTGAACCATGATGCTACAGATAGAGTTGTGGATGAAGTTTTAAAGAATGTTCCACATAGAAGTGTAAAAAAAGCTTGTTACATTTTCGATAACATGTCTAAAACAAAAGATGTTGCATCATGGACCGCATTTTACATTCATGTAAAATGCAGTTTTACATGAACATCTCACCAGATTGCACACATTTGAAAACATTATCATTACAACGTGTCATCTTTAGTTTTTTTTACAAAATTTGCCACGCGTTTGTCATTTTTTATAAAATCATCAGTATACAACTTCATTACATGGTTATAATCTCTACCTTTTGCCATATGATAGAGAAAGAATACACAATGCTGGCCGCATGTGTCTGATAAAAAATCTTGGACTTGTTTAGTAGAGTATTGTACGCATGTGGTATTGAGGTCTAAAAAGTCTGTAATATTCGTCGTAAAACGATAATGATCCGGTTTATTACTAAAGCTGTCGTAAAAACATCCTACAAGATCCTTGTTTATGTATATCGCTAACCAGTGTTCACCAGGCTGTAGCAAGCTGTGGGTGTTTACAATGAGGAACGAGGGAAATATTCTTAATGGTTCTTTAGGTAGATGATCACATGGCAGTACCCCAAGAAAATGAGTGTTACATGAAATGAGATAGATGATGGCCGTACTCTTCATAGGGCATGAGGTTGAATGCGTAAAGAGTGTAACCTTGAAGGAAATCTTCTCTATCGATAGACAGAACCTGATTTTTCAGATGTTTTCCAGATGCCAATGCTAGCTGGTAAAATTTGAGTACTGCAGACCCACTGTCATATTCAGGTTGAAGCAGCTTTGACGGAAATTGCATTCCATCGACATATAAAGCTAAAAATTCTAGGTCAGAATTTTTAAATGCAAAGGGGTTTTTATTATAGGCGCCTGTAAATGCATCTGTCACCTGAACCAGGATCAGCAGCCACTACAGACACACAGCTCTCAGTCACCAGATTACTAACACCTGTCACACACTCATCAGCCACACTACAAGAGATCGCTCAAAGGAATGCTACGTAAGAGATAAAGTGATTTTATTTTATTTAACAAAATCAGTTTTATTTTTTTCAAACATTATCAATATACTGTAGGAATTACAATTACAATGTTTTTCTCAATCAAATAGTCAATCAAAGTCTCGGTAATCTCACAAACATTTGTCTGAACATTTCTTGAAATCAGTGATTTACATAGATCTGTTAGTATGTACACGGACATAAAATATCTGCAATTCTAATGTTAGTACCACATTCAGTCAATAGATCCAGTATTTTTCTGATAGATACAGGTATCGTTTCAGCTGAATTAATACAAGTTTCCATCAAATCAGTCCAGTCATTTGTCATTGCTCTCACAATTGTCATGTGTTTCTTGAGTTTTGTAAAACGTTCAACATCAACAGAGCATCCATTTAACGGCACGGGTCCATTAGGTTCGTCCTCAATGATCTTGTATGGTTAGTTTAACATCTCGCATCTCATACGTTGTTTGAATAGACATTTTGTCAGAACGTTAACACACAATGTGTTACCAATGGCTTTGTTATACTGTCTCAGTGTGTACACTGGTCTTCCAGCAGTCCACTGCGTCATAGACAATCTGTTCACTTTTGGTTTCCACAACTTTTTCTCTGACCTCACAGAGATTCTCCACAATGAAAATCTCGTCGCGTAGCTCGCACAGTATGGCATCCACTGTACCCTGAATTCTCTGTGGATTTATCCTTAAACCACACCGGTTCAGTGTTTGAGCTATAATGTGCTTAAGCTCAGGCCTGATCAGGTTATGTGTCAGTATGAGTCAAAAAAATATGTGCTGGGTTCAAACAGACAGGAGTGTCTAAGTTGACTGGGGTGATCCACTTCACAACCCAGGCAAAGTTCCTTCAGCTTTTTGTTGATAACGTGTTCCAGTAGAACTACAACGGTAGCTTTTATTATCTGTCGGTGGAGATTCAACCATCTAGCTCAACAATTTCAGCATTGATTGCACCTCTAGATTGGTCTTCAGCACTGTCATTGGGTGTAGCAATAAATGTCAAGTTGCGATGTCCCAGATCCATGCAGTATTTATCCAACCATCCACTGTCATATGTTGGTGGGAGGGTCTCCATAGGTGTGAAGCCTTTGTCAACCATCTCTGAAGTTATCTCCATAAGCTCTGAATCATCTATCTCCATAGCGTTGTCATCAGGTAAGGCAGGTAATGTCTCAGGGGTGTTGCTGTAGCAGCAGGGTGGTTGAACTCCTTGAGCCATGATGAGGCCTTGGGTACGCCCTGATCGGGGTGGAATAATTTAACCATTACAGAGGTGTAACGATCAAACATGTGACACCTTCTAAACAGCTTGTCAATGGTCGAAAAAGCTTTGTCAATTGTACACTTGCCTTTCCACTGAAACAGAAATCTCATGTTGTGGTCTCCGTAATGCTCAGACATCGGTATGGACCTAACACATCCTATGAGTCTGCTCTTGTCATTGCCATTGCAACCAAAAATATAGACAGACTGATCGACAGGTTGGTGTAACAGAAAACGAGGTACACACATCTGAACGGAATACATAATTAACTGAAACTAGGTCAACAGAACGCACATGGGGAACATACGGGCAACAATGAACATAAACAAACATGGAGATGTTACAGTTCGCCCCCTCCCGGAAAAGGCGCAAACTTGCGCCGTGAATAACAACAGCGGAGGGAGGGCGGGGGC
>JAUMHI010000253.1:14056-24189 GCA_032359435.1 Enteromius unitaeniatus | reverse complement strand
TCAGTTGTGTTTAATGAATCTAAAATATATGAAAGTCTAATGTTTATCAGTACATTACAGAAAATAATGAACTTTTTATCACAATATGCTAATTTTTTGAAAAGGACCTGTATGTGTCTTTATATGGAACTGAGTATCATCAGCATAGCAGTGAAAGCTAACACCATGTCTCCTAAAAATATCTCCTGGATGTAACATGTAAAGTGTGAAAAATAATGGCCCTAGTACTGAGCCTTGTGGTACTCCATATTTCAATTGTAAATGATGCGATACCTTCTCATTTGCTGCTACAAACTGATGGTGGTCATATAAATACAATTTGAAACCATGCTAAGGCACTTTCACTAATGGTAACATAGTTTTCTAGTCTATTCAAGAAAATGTTGTGGTCAATACAACTACGATCAGATGATAGAAGCAGGTCATCTGCTTTCTTAGGGTGCGAGTGTGCTCATTATACCACAGAGTTAGATTGTTTTCTTTCATCTTTCTTAAGCGTAAAGGAGCAACTGTATCTACAGTGCTAGAAAAAAGAGAATTTCTGTTGCATCGTCATATTGTTTTTGCAGAATTAGGTGTACTAAGGAATTGAGATACATCTGGAAGATTACATACAATGTAGTCTTTTGTGGTAGAGGTCTACCATACCTGTAACAAGGTGCAGAATTTACAGGTTAATCTATATTGAGTTTACGCAAGACTAGATAATGATCTGAGATATCATTGCTTTGCTGCAGGATTTCAGCACCATTAACATCAATTCCATGTGACTAAATCTAGAGTATGATTTTGATTATGAGTAAGTCCTTATACATGTTGTCTAACCCCAATAGAGTTCAGAATATCTAATAATATCTAACACATCTTTTTCTTTATCGACATGGATATTAAAATCACCAACAATTAAGACTTTATCTGCAGCCAGTACTGACTCAATTAGAAAATCAGCAAACTCTTTAATGAAGTCTGTGTGGTGCCTTGGTGGCATCTATACAGGAGCCAGCACAAACATCACAGGGGATTTATAACTATCACATGTTTCTCTAGATAATGTTACATGCAGCACCATAACTTCAAACGATTTATACTTAAAACCTGCCCTCTGAGAAATACTGAGGACATACTATAAATTGTAGCAACAACACCTCCTTTCGGACTTGGTTAATTTTTATAGCTGTAATCTTGGGGTGTAGACTCATTAAAAGTAATGCAATCATCTGATTTTATCCAGGTTTTTGTCAAACAGACCAAATCTAGGTAATGATCATTGATCAAATAATTTACAAATAGTGATTTAAGGCAAGTCACTTTTATTTATATAGCGCTTTTAACAATACAGATTGTAGCAAAGCACTGAACATTGTCAAGTAGAAGAACAGAGTGATGGTAATGTATATTGACGAGAATTTTACTTTATTTATCAAATGCAGAGATGGTCTCTGTAGTAAAGATGGCGATAATCATTGGAAATCAGGTGTCCCCAACTAAGCAAGCCAGAGGCGACAGCGGCAAGGAACCAAAACCCCATCCATGAGAGAATGGGGGGAAAAAAACCTTGGGAGAGCCAGACCTAGTTGGGTTCAGTTCTCCTCTGGCTGGATGCCCAGCACCTAATTTCCAGTTCCATTTTAAACACGTTAGATTGTATAAGGACTTGTGTAAGGACTTGCATCTGGATCCGGCGATCTGTCCACGGAGCTCATCTAGGTGTTCTTGATGAAGATCATCTCTTTGTGTTGGTACACAGTCTGATCTGGATATGGACTGAGGATCAGAGTAAAAGAGAGAGACTAATGTTAGCGTAGAGGCCATTCTTTTTACGATGTAACGAGTACACCATGTGTTAAGGGGAGTGTTCCCGGTTCCGTCTGATCTAATTGATGCAGCCTAACAATCCTTTAACGGATTTGATTAATAAATGTGTATCAGTGTGTTATGGGTAAGCCAGAGTAAAGAGATGTGTCTTTAATTTAGATTTCAACTGACAGAGTGTGCCCTCCTCCCGAACGGTATTTTGTAAATTGTTTCAGAGTTTGGGTGCTAAATAGGAAAAAGATCTGCCACCTGCAGTAGATTTTGATTTGAGGCTTAATAACAGCCAGTTTTAAGGCTTTGGGGACATACCCTAATGACAATGAGGAATTAATAATAGACAAGAGAGGAACTATGACTTCTGGAAGCAGCTCTTTTAATAGTTTAGATGGAATAGGGTCTAACATACATGTTGTTGGCTTAGACGACTTAAGTTTATTCAATTCTTCCTCTCCTATGCTAGAGAACGAGTGGAATTTTTCCTCAGGGGATCTACATTGCACCTGACTGGATACTGTAGCTGACAGCTGCACAGTTTCTATTTTATATCTAATAGTATTAATCTTGGAAGTAAAATATTGCATAGTCATTACTGCTGTGGTCTTGCGGAAGATCAGTACCTGTTGATGCTTTATTTTTTGTTAATTTAGTCACTATATAGAAAAGATAACGAGGGTTATGTTTGTTTGTTTTCCTCCAGCTACGCTCCATTTTCCAGTTGCTCTCTTTAGGGTGTGAGTGTGCTCATTATACCACAGAGTCAAACTGTTTTCTTTTACCTTTCTTAAGCGCAAAGGAGCAACTGTCTCTAAAGTGCTAGAAAAGAGAGAGTGTGTGGTTTCTGTTGCATCATCAAGTTTTTCTGCGCTATTAGAAGTGCTAAAGAATTGGGATAAATTAGGAAGGTTACTTACAAAGCAGTCTTTTGTGGTAGAAGTGATAGTTCTACCATACTTGTAACAGGATGCAGAATTTACATGTTTATCTATATGGAGTTTACACAAGACTAGATAATGATCTGAGATATCATCGCTTTGCTGCAGGATTTCAACACCTTTAACATCAATTTCATGTGACAGTACTAAATCTAGAGTATGATTTCAACAGTCAGTAGGTCCTGATACGTGCTGTCTAACCCCAATATAGTTCAGAATATCTAAGAAAGCAGATCCTAACGAATCTTTTTCTTTATCAACATGGATATTAAAATCACCAACAATTAAGACTTTATCTGCAGCCAGTACTAACTCAAGAAAATCAGCAAAATCTTTAATAAAGTCTGTGTGGTGCCCTGGTGGCCTGTATACAGTAGCCAGTACAAACATCACAGGGGATTTATAACTATCACATCTTTCTCTAGATACTGTTACATGCAGCACCATAACTCCAAACGAATTAGATTTATACCTGTCTTCTGAGAAATGCGTAGAATATTGCTATAGATTTTAGCAACTCCATCTCCTGGACGTGGCTCATTTTGTATAGCTGTAATCCTGGGGTGTCGACTCATTTAAAGTGATGTATTCATCTGGTTTTAGCCACGTTTCTGTCAAACAGAGCAAATTTAGCTTATGATCTTTGATCAAATCATTTACTAAAAGTGATTTAGTAGAAAGAGACCTGATATTCTGTAATCCAAGCTTAATAATTTCTCTGTGTTATAAACAGCTTTTATTTTTTGAACATCAATTAAATTGTTACTCTTAATTTGTTTGGGATGTTGTTTGTATTTTCTAGTTCGGGGAACAGACACGGTCTCTATAGTGTAATATCTAGGTAAAGAAGTTACTATGTGCTGAGCATTAACTGACTGCGGTGACGTGATCATTGATCTGGACCGATCGGTCTATGGAGGCAAATCTATGCCATAAATAAGCGAGCGTACCACTGATGCTGGGGTGTGCGGTAAATCTACGGTAAATTCAAGTGCAATTCAAGCACTCACAATCATTCCTGCACTCGACCTTTTATTTTTGTCAGTCATGGGGCTTGCTGTTTTAGTTGTAATCTAAAATGTCATTGGTTATTCCCCGTTTCTGGAAGTCAGTTTTGGATGCCTGTTATAAGATGATTCATTCAGTTGACTTGAGACATTAGTTATTGTTTCATTAGCTTGTTTTATTGTATTTATTTAATGCAATTTAATGTATTATTCGGAGTAGATCTTTTTCAGATACTTTATTGATAGACTTACAATTACACATAACCCACCCAATGAAAATCACAGATGTCAGATGATCAGAATCGAAACTCAAATATACTTGGGGTACGGCAAGTATTCAGACCCCCTTAAATTTTTGACTCTTTGTTATATTGCAGCCATTTGCTAAAATCATTTAAGTTCATTTTTTCCCCTTATTGATGTACACATAGCACCCCATTGAGACAGAATTGTGGCAAGGCACAGATTTGGCCAAAAAAAATTCTGCTGCACTTAAGGTTCCTAAAAGCACAGTGGCCTCCATAATCCTTAAATTGAAGATGTTTACTAAAAAAACACCTAAAGGACTCCAAGTTGGTGAGAAATAAGATTCTCTGGTCTGATGAGACCAAGATGTTTTGGAGAAAACCAGGCACTGCTCATCACCTGTCCAATACAGTCCCAACAGTGAAGCATGGTGGAGGCAGCACCATGCTGTGGGGGTGTTTTTCAGCTGCAGGGACAGGACAACTGGTTGAAATCGAGGGAAAGATTAATGCGTCCAAGTACAGGGATATCCTTGACCAAAACCTTCTCCAGAGTGCTCAGGACCTCAAACTGGGCAGAAGGTTTACCTTCCAACAAGACAATGACCCTAAGCACACAGGTAAGGAGTGGTTTTACCCAGTGACTTAAACCCAATTAAGCATCTCTGGAGAGATCTAAATATGGCTGTCCAACAGGGTTTAATATCCAACCTGACAGAACTGGATATGCAAGGAGGAATAGCAGAGGATCCCCAAATCCAGGTGTGAAAACCTTGTTGCATCTTTCCCAAAAAGACTGATGGCTGTGTTAGGTCAAAAGGGTGCTTCTACTAAATACTGAGCAAATACTGAATACTTATGACCATGTGATATTTTAGTTTTTTGTTTTGCTATCAATATGGGGTGCTGTGTGTACATTAATAACATAAAAAAATTAATTGATTTTACAAATGTCTGCAATATAACAAAGAGTGAAAAATGTAAGGGGGTCTGAATACTTTCCGTACCCACTGTAATTTAGAAAAATAATCCCATCTGATCATCCAGGATCCAGGATAGACAGCATAACTTCCAAGAGATTGTCAAGCCAACATGATTAACATAAATTATGAAAAACTTCTCTAAAATGGTTTGTGTTCTCTTTATAGATATCGACTTGTTCCTTACGGAAACCATTCCTATTTGGAATCTCTCACAGATAAATCCAAGGTGGGTGCCACACATATTTTTTGAGGTGAGTTTTTAAGCACCTGGTGAAGGGTTTCTCTGGTGAAGACAACAGTGGTCTTGGACATACTGGTGCAGCATTGTAAAAGTGAATGACTGGTTCTTCCTTTAGAGGTTAAGTCTTATTTAATTATCCTATTTAAAGGCAGGGCAGGTGATTTGGCTCAAAAACATATTTTTGTTGTCGGCACCAATAGCCTCATGGGCAACATATAGAAAAATTTTGTCCAAAATTGTAATCCCTTCTAACAGACCTTTTCCATACACGCCTCCCCTCTCCCTCTCCCTCCCACTTTATTTCCTGTCCACAGTACTGTCCTATCCTAATATAAATAAAATCACCAAAAATACATCTTATAATGTGTGAATCAACAGTCTCTTGTCTTCTTGGCATGTGCAAGTTTGTGTTTTGGAGTAGACAAAGTTATGTGGGATCTTATTCTTTTAAAAAAATTTTAAAAGCTTGCTATTGCTAGTTTTTCTGAACCCCATCATTAAGTCTTCTTTGCGCTTGTGATATCACAAATCCCACAAGCCTTTTTAAGCTTATATTTATAGGATGTTTTAATAGTACAATGACCTCTTAAATAATATCTGAAAGTGTTTTCATTGATTTTATTTCATAATTTGATTCAATGCAAATCTACATTCCATGAACATTCTAAAAGAGTATGTGTACACACTTGCACTTAAGCAGTTTTCAACAGTTGCTTGTCAGTCAGTGATATTTGTACATCAAATACTATATTTTAGGAATACACAATGCTCTTGTGGGTCAGAAGGGAAAATACTCTTGCAGTGGAATGTAAAGTTTTTGGAATATTACATAGAAATGATCGCTACTGTATGAAGGAAGGCGTGTGTTGTTGCTACAAAAAGACAAGTTGCATCTTATTCTGGCATCTTATTTTTAACAACACTACAGTCTGAAGTTTTCAGCTTGTTATCTCAACATGACAGCCACCAAGAGGAAAGCCTTTCTATAATAGTGTTAAATATGATCAAAAAGGATTGTGAAAATAAATCTGTATTTTCTGTATTTTGTATTCTCTGTGTATCCTCTAATACACATTGAAGTTATACTAGAAATTATTATGAGTAAATATCTATAGAAGATCTATTTTCCATTCATGTTTACATTTTTTAGAACACCAGGCTACATATGTTATCCAGCCATGACTTTCTGTTTTACAGGAATATAAATATGAGGTGGCAAATTGTTTTTGTCATCCATCACAATGAAAAAAAAGAGAAGATAATAATTCTGTTGTGCAGTAACAGATTGTTGAGCTTTACAATATTTGAAGTCAAGAAAATAGCACATAAAACAAACAAAAATACATTAAAGCTAAAATATTGAACATTACCAATACACCAGCAATAGCACAAAACGAAGGGTCTGCCATCCCAGTTACCTAAACCCTAGAAATTTAAGGAGGTGAAAATATCACCTGGAGCTGGGAATCTGAAGAGTCTGGAGAAATTCTGTATAGAAAAATGGTCTCTGGCGTCTTTTCAGGTGTTCTCCAGTCTCTTTAAGCATTGTAGGAAAAAAAAGAGCAATTAAATTGGTCAAAAGAAGCTTGCAAAGAGCATTGAATAAACTGGGGCCATTTAATGAAAATATTTTTTTTAAAGAAAAGATCAAAATAATTGCCATTCCAGATTTATTTTCAAAGGCTGTGTTGTTCATATCTGCAAAGGGTACCAATTATTTTGATGCATAAAGACTGGAAACACAATGTTAACCTAAAGTTAAACCTGTCTCCTGGTAGGTTTAATTCAAACACCTAGTCAACATTTAGTCCTGAAGTAGCTGTAGTCTTCCTCCAGGAAATCAGCCTATTAAAATCTGGCCTATTAAAATCTGGACTACACAGGGTGTTTGACTATTTAAAAAAATAACATTAATCTGGTTTAAATAGTCTAGAACTAGGCTTAATCTTTGTTTGGGAAACCACCCCTTAATCTCATATGTGTGTAGATCATGAAACAGCTAATCTTGAATGTCAAAAAAGTAAACAAAGCAAGTAAAACAGATGAACAGGTCATGACAAGGTTATTTGCATTTCCTACTGGGCTTAATTGAATTATTAGGAAAATCCATACTTTCTTTTAAAACTGTATTGGAGTAAATGTACTGTTAACATATTTTTTTCCCTCTTGTAGGAGCTGCCGTTGTATTGCTCAGGTGGTCTCCGCTTTTTCTGGGATAATAAATTTGACCATGCTATGGTGGCCTTTCTTGACTGTGTCCAGCAGTTTAAAGACGAGGTGGAAAAGGGTGACACAGGCTTTTGTCTGCCATATAGGTGAGAATCTTCAGACCACAAATTTATGTAACAAAAATGGCATGTCTTTAGAGATCAATTAGGCTTTTGCCAAATGTAACTCTATCTGATGCAAGGGAAAGCTAACAGACAGGGAAGTTGCTGATCATTTTGGAGTTTATATATATATATATATATATATATATATATAAATATATACACAAATTGTTGAAATAAGTTTTTCATAATACTAAGAAAACTTTACTAATACTAAAGGTATGTACTGTAAATCTACATTTTTAGTTTACTTGCAGTAGACGCTCAGGAGACCACCTAATGACTTGAAACCTTGCTTCATATTCACTCTATGTTAAAAAGTCAAGTTGATCCTGGATTGCCGGGTGCCCTGCAGAGTTTTTTTTTTAACTCTGGCCTTCTAGGATAAAGTTCCCCACCACTGCTACAAGTGAAAGTCCACTATAAAATAATTTTAGTGTGTTTTTTATAAGATTTCCCTTCCTTTCTATTTTACTTCAATTAAAGTTGTTTTTTTTTTAAGATCAAAATGATTACCAGTGCAGATTTATTTTCACAGGCTTTGTTCATATTTACAAAGAGTACCAATAGTTTAAATACATAATGACTGGAAACGTTAATCTGAAGTTAAAATTGCCTCTTGGTAGGTTTACTTTAAACCCCAATGTAGTCCTTAAGTACTGTAGTTGTAGTCTTCCTCCAGGAAATCAGCCTATTAAAATCATGGACTACATCAGCGGCAAACTGGTCAATCAGATCTGTGCAAGATGATATATATATATATATATATATATATATATATATGCAAGATTATATATATATACATCACCTCATAACTTGTGGTAGGGGGATAAAGTAGGAATAGTAGGGTCACGGCTTCAGCAGCTACTTATACAACAACAGCCTAACCATTCTGAAATAAATAGTATTTGCAGCATAAACAAACTTAAAGTAAATGTATATGGACTCTGTGTTCATGTCATCAGTTGATTGCGAGCCATCTTTAGACAAGACAAGTCCTGCTGTTACAGGTCTTTCATATTCTCATAAACAAAAAGTATATTTTCATAATCTTCTATTTACCACATGTTCCATCAGTATTTTATGCTTTACTTTGAGTTTGGTATGGTATAGTGAATAATTATTTTTTCTTAAACATACGAATTGATCAATATTAACTCATAACACCTCATTACATTGTTCACATTATTGAGTGTCTAAATGACCAATTCTACTTCCAAGTTTCAAGTAAACATGCAAAAATGAAACAATAAACTTTTACTTTGCTAGCTAACTGAAAAAAATCATCTACTGCACATAACTGAATCCTAACTGACAGTCTGAACAACAGTGATTGGCTAAAGAGTACAAGTGTAAGGAGTTTGCTGCCAGAAAAGTCTCAAAAATACACCCACACACACTGAAGGCGATTCACACATTCACAGCCCATGATACATTGTGAATGTACTTCTGCTGTACATCATGTACATCATCGTGTTTTGCATTTGTGAAATGTATTTTATAAATATATATTCTTATTTCTAATGCATGTAAATTGGGTTGCATCGTGTACATTTTTATTGAGATCATTCTGCTTCCATATTTGGCAATGTTAAATAACATGAAAAGAAATTGTACTTTTTTTTTACTCTAGTCTACTTTAATGTTTAACCAGAAAGTTTGTTTTGGAATGTATTTATTTTAAATAAACAAAATGTACAAAGTACAAAATGAGTCACACGTATGGCGTTACCAGTCAAAAATGACTGGCCATTGAAAGTGAATGGAGGAAACTAAAAGTAAAAAAAAAAAGGAAACAATTTCCTGCTATGGATAAAATAAACACAGTTTTGGAAAGGGCTTGAACTCAGCTTTCATAAGATATCAAAACCTAAAAAAGTTTCACCATGTGTTGGGTTTTCCTAGATCACACAGTAAATATGACTGTTACCAAGCAAATGGAGCAAAAACTCATCTTTGCAAAGCAGAGGAAACATAAAGGTTGCATCTGAATGGCATTTAGATGCTTTTACTACACACTGTTTAGAGCCTAGAGGGACATGTAATGCCTTAAACCTGCAGTTACAAATGCATAAATAATGTATATTTTAAACATAAAACGCTGGCAACTGATGTTTAACATTTTTTAAATGTGAAATTAAAACCACAACATGGTGGCAGTAAGTCACTGTTAACAATTGAGTCATTGTGATTGAACCAAATAATTTAGTATGCCATTACAACTTCCTTATAAACAGTCGTGGTCTTGGATAGGGAGTTGGACTTGTAACCCAAAGGTAGGGCTGGATTGGAGTAAAAATCAGCCCATTTTATGGTCCAGCCGGCCCACCACCACATATAGGCCTACCATATACAGCTCTAGAAAAAAATAAGAGACCAGAAAAATCTGTTTCTTTTCAGTTTTATTCTTAAAACTGTAAATCTCACCAATACACCACCAATACAAAACAATACATGTTTGTTTCAATTTTTGTGAACTGTCGTCTTTGAAATATTAAGGATGGAAGCAACTTGACACTGAATATATATATATATATATATATATATATATATATATATATATATATCCCAAATAAAATA